>JAJJMB010015988.1:1203048-1230981 GCA_023531105.1 Papaver atlanticum
CAACACTGATGAACTCCTACTACGAAACAAACATAAATCACGGAGTTTACCAAAAATAATGAATTCCATCTTTGGAGGTAAGACTAGCACAAGATTGATCACCAACAGTGATGAACTTCTACTATGAATCAAACATAAATCACGGAGTTCACCAAAGATGATGAACCCCATCTCCGAACCAGAAAGAAAATGAATAACACAAACTAAAACAAGATGAACATGCATTTGAAGATGAACATGCATTTTGAAGATGATGAACTCCATCTCCGAAACATAAAGATGATGAATAACACAGACGAAAACAAGATGAACATGCATTTGAAATCAACTAGATCTGAAATTAGGTTACAGTTATTTTTTGCATCGTACCTTCGATTGCTTCAATATCTTGCTTCGGTTCTTCTTGTACAGTCTGTTGTTCTTGAATTACAACTATTTGCTTGTTTTTCTCTGCTTTTGATTGTGAATTCCTCGTTGATTTCTTCATTTAGGGTTTTGAATCGGTGTTTTTCTGGGTGATTTTTTTATATGAAATTGATTATAGCAGTCGATTTGGTTTGTTTTCTGAAAGAATATTAGGGGTTTTGATTAGTTTGATTTGAGTATATTCAGGTTTCTCTCTGAATCTGAAAACGGAAGTGAAAACGTTTCTGGAAAAGTAGATAGGAAATAGAAAATATAGGAATAAATGAGGGAAGTTATACGGTTTCTCATATTTCAGGCGGTAACAGGTGTGGAAGGATATTTCGATCATTTACGATATTTTTAAACAATTATGGACCAAATAACAACCGCGTTTTACCACGGACCAAATGGATATAGGCCCACCTATAAATGTACCAAACAATTATTTCCCCAAGTGGTATCCCCTTATTGATTGTTCACCGTAAGCAAATCACCTTGTCAACTTCGAGTCTGGGTCCCAGTAGTCACCGTTGATTCGGATACTATTCCAAAGTTGAACGGTATGGATGTAACCATTAATGAGAAGAAAAGAAAACGCGCGAAAAAATAAAGAAGCGAGAGTTGAACCAGAGAAATAGAGAAGAAGAAGAAGAAGAAGAAGAAAATGGGTTCAACATTATTAACCTTCTCCCCATCATTCATAATTTCACCATCTTCCTCTAAAATACGCCATTGTGTAATACCTCCTAAACTTCACTCATCTTTTTCATCTTCTTCTACTGCTACTGCTACTGCCACTATTTCTTCGCATTCTCATAGAACTCATATACCATCTCATGTATATACACACCCATCTGCTATTCTTCTTGAAATTTGTTCAAACATGAAAGAACTTAATCACATCCTTCCTTTAATAATAAAAAACGGGTTTTACCAGGAACATTTATTCCAAACGAAATTAGTTAGTTTATTCTCTAAATTCGGTAGATTACGTGAAGCTCGAGTGATTTTTGATCCAATCGAAAATAAAGTGGATCCTCTTTATCATACAATTTTAAAGGGTCATGTTAAAAATTCTTCACTTGAAGAGACTGTATCATTCTTCGCTAAAATGTTATGTGATGATATTCGTCCTGTTGTTTATAATTTTACTTATTTGTTGAAGATTTGTGGAGATAAATCCGATCTTAGAATGGGTAAAATGGTTCATTCTCAGTTGATTTGTAACGGGTTTAGTACAAATGTTTATTCTATGACCGCAGTTGTTAACATGTATGCAAAGTGTCATCACATTGATGATGCTTGGAAGATGTTTGAGAGAATGCCTAACAGAGATTTAGTTTCCTGGAATACTATTATTGCTGGGTACGCTCAAAATGGGTTTTCAAGGAAGGCTTTGGAGTTAGTTTTGAGGATGCAAGAAGATGGGAATTCGCCTGATTCGGTTACAGTTGTCACAGTTTTACCTGCTTGTGGGGATATCAAGTCCTCAAGAATTGGTAAATCGATTCATGGGTATGTTGTAAGAGCTGGTTTTTGGTCGTTAGTAAATGTTTCAACTGCACTTATGAACATGTATTCTAAATGTGGGTTGATAGGGAAAGCTAGATTAGTTTTTGACAGGATGAGAACGAGAAATGTAGTTTCTTGGAATTCTATGATTGATGGATTTGCTGAGAGTGGAGATTCGGAAGCAGCTATTCTGATCTTTAAGAAGATGCTGAAGGAAGGTGTGGAACCAACTGATGTTACTATTATGGGAGCATTACATGCTTGTGCTGATACGGGGGATCTAGAACAAGGGAGAACTGTTCATGAACTATCTAATAGAGTCGGGCTGACTTCAAATGTTTCAGTGACAAACTCTTTGATTGCGATGTATTCCAAATGTAAGAGTGTAGACTTAGCTGCTGAGCTGTTTGGGAAGTTAAAGAAGAAAACTCTTGTTTCCTGGAATGCTATGATCTTAGGTTATGCACAAAATGGACGAGTAAGTGAGGCCCTTGATCTCTTCCGTAAAATGGAGCAGGAAAATGTAAAACCAGATTCGTTTACGATGGTGAGTGTAATTGCTGGCCTTGCAGATTTGTCGGTTTTACATAAAGCTAAGTGGATTCATGGACTTATTGTTAGATCTCACTTCGACAAAAATATTTTCGTCATGACTGCTTTAGTAGATATGTATGCCAAGTGTGGGGGTGTTCACACGGCAAGGAAACTATTCAACATGATGGAAGACCGTCATGTTATGACATGGAATTCAATGATAGATGGGTATGGGACCCATGGTCTCGGAAAGGAAGCCGTGGAACTCTTCGAGGAAATGCAACACAGTGTAGTCAAACCAAACAATGTGACCTTTCTCTGTGTTCTTTCAGCATGTAGCCACTCTGGTTTAGTGGATGAAGGTTGTAAATTCTTCACCAGCATGAAGCAAGATTATGGGTTAGAGCCAGCAACTGATCACTATGGAGCCATGGTTGACCTTCTTGGCCGTGCAGGACGGCTTAAAGAAGCTTGGGATTTCATCGAGAAGATGCCTACTAAACCAGGGATTAGTGTGTTTGGTGCCATGTTGGGAGCTTGCAAGATTCACAAAAATGTTGAATTAGCAGAGAAAGCAGCCGGGAGATTGTTTGAATTGGACCCTGAAGAAGGTGGGTACCATGTTTTATTAGCGAATATCTATTCTGATGCTTCAATGTGGGAAAACGTAGCTAGTGTGCGAAAAATGATGAGCAAGAAAGGGCTTCAAAAGACACCAGGTATAAGTTTGATTGAGTTGAGAAATGAAATCCACACATTTTATTCTGGTAGTACGAGTCACCCGCAGTGCGAAAAGATATATGCGAGGTTAGAGAAATTAGTCGACGAGATTAAAAAAGCTGGCTATGTACCTAATACGAATTCTATACATGATGTCGAAGATAATGTGAAGAAACAACTTGTCAACACCCATAGCGAGAAACTTGCTATTTCTTTTGGGCTTATAAACACTAATCCAGGAACCACCATCCACATTCGGAAGAACCTCCGTGTATGCGGTGACTGCCATAACGCCACTAAGTATATCTCCTTAGTTACAGGAAGAGAAATCATAGTGAGGGATATGCACCGGTTTCACCACTTTAAGAATGGAAGTTGTTCATGTGGGGATTACTGGTAAATCAATCTTTTCTGCATAGCTGGTAATGTTGTTTCTTTTCATGTTCGTAGATTTTGATCGAGTTGGTGCTTTTTGGATATACTGCTACTTTTCTCTGATACATCTGTACTGATTCTTTGAAGATTATTAACTAATAAAACGATTCTCAGGGAATAACTGGAACATTTAACAGTGGTTCTTTTTGATATTATAAAAGCTCCATCTGAGCAGTTGAAAAGTTGGAATTTATAGTTGTGTATAAAAGTACTTTGGGGAAAAAAGCAAGTCTATATATAGGTTGTCTGTTGTCTGCAAAAAAAAAAAAAAAAAAAAAAAGAAAAGAAAAAAGTACATGCGCCTGCGGGGAGTCGAACCCACTCCGGGTCTATTGTTTGAAGGCAAGGCAAAGGCAATTATCCTACCCGTTGGAATACAAATTTCTACTTCACAGTATCCATCTTTTGTAGAGAGAAAACTTATAGTCTTTTGGTTATAATGGCCTCAAGTTCTGAAAATCAGGTCTCTAAGGTTACTAAACAAATGAAGAGCACTTCGATCTCTCAAAATCCTTTACTTCAACGAAGGGTTGTTGGATCTTCGAAGCTGATTAATGAAGCTGTCGGCCAAGGTATGGATCTGATATCGATGCAAGAGTTCAAATAGATCTCGGCTTTCCGATGATTAGAGGAGCATGGTGGAATACAGTAGCAGAAGGTCAGGTTTGGATCAAATATCATTGGCATTTACAACCACATAATTTGTGTCCAAAGTGTTATGTGATAGATCATAAGGTGGAAAATTGTAAAATGCTAGTTCACAAGCTTTATCTTGATAGACTTACTATATAACAATATGAGAGACATCAACAAGAACATCCTTCTGATGCTGAAGACGAAGAAGATCTAATGAATGAAGAAGAAAATGTTGTAGTCAATGAAGATTATAGCTTATCAATGGATGAAGAAAGTGATGCTAGGCAAAATAAAAGGATGAGAAATTCTGAACTTAATAATGAACCTTCTAATTATCCTCATAACATTCATGTTATGCCTTCCTTAGCAAGCTCCAATGATAAAGACTCAACTACTGATATGCAAAACATCAAAGAGATGGAGATGGACAAAAATGATGCAGAAGCAACATCCACCACTCCAGGACAGCAAGGAATCCCTGTATCTCAGGTATCAACTTTTTATTCTAAGCTTGATAATTTTTTACCTTTTAACTAGGATATGACCCGTGCCGTAACGGCACGGGTTTTGGTTTGCTCCGAGAATATAGCTTTTCATAACTTAATTAAACGGTCCGCGAGTTATAACCTCAAAGGTGTCACTATCCATCCACAAAAAAACCATCAAAACAAAAGTAACACAAAAACCCCATCAAAACAAACGTAACACAAAAACCCCAAAGAATTTGATGAAACCAATTTTGGTAAAAACATATATTTTAAATTCAGGTGACGCATCTTGGTTATGCATCACGTTGGATTTGGTACTACCGTATGGACTCACAGTAATCTTTTTCTATTCACAGAATTAATGTTACCAAAACTACTGCAAACCAAGCTGAAAATACTACCAATGCTACTACAAACGGAGCTTAAACTACTACAAACAGAGCTTAAAAACAGTATAATAAAGATAATGGTAAACATCTATAATTCTGTGCTTAGTGAATCTATCTTTTCCGTCCATTCCCACTGAGTTGTCTGCTGCTCCTTTCATGCAAGTCCCCACCCATTTGGTATGCATTTTGTAATTTGGCTTTCGGAGTAATCAAAGGATTGCAATTTTCGTCCAAATCTTAAGTAATGCAGTGGTGAAAATACTGCTTAAATCCAATTTCAAGTTTTCTTCTAACAAATGCCGTTCTCGTGCATTCTCTTTCAATGCATCGTCAGTCTCAATAACAATTTAATGAGGCAAGCCCAAAAATGCAGTTGTTTAGATGCTATGTTTTTAGATGCTATGTTCCCATGATGATTGCTGATTGTCCTTGTATTAATCCTAGAAAAGAGATTCAAATTTTAATTAGTTCAACTAAAAATTATAAGAGACGTGCAGTCGTGCATAGGCTCTCCATAGCAGTGAGCAGAATTTTGTGTTTAAGATCATGAATTTATCGATTCAACTAATTATTTTTTTAAAAAAACTAACTACCACTGGAAACAATATATTAAATGTTTGCCTAATAGATGATGGAGGCCAATTACATGTACATTGACCCGACACTGTTGATAGTTAATACACATACACTACTGTTTGTATGCTTTATTGGTCATCTATTTCGCATCGAATCTAATAAACACCTAAAAGGATCTCACCTCAAATCTCAAATATCTTGAACCCTGAACTCTGCTAAAAAAAGTTGCACTGCGTATAAAAGCTCAACATAGTATTCAAGTAGACTATGATGAGAATCATTACCTCAACATTGTGATGCATTTTTACCCTGCAATATCCTACATGAGAATCATTACCTCAACATTATTGTGTAGGCAATATCCTACTGTTTGCTAACCCTGCAATAAAATAGTAGAGTTTACACCAAATTAAATATTGTGGAACTAAACAGACAACATGTTCACTTGTACTTTGTTGTATCGTACCATCAGCAAATTCAATTAAACCTCCTCCTGCCCAAGAATGCAACTTCGAAATTTCTTAATCTTAGGTAGTGCGAATTTGCCGTAAAAGATTCCATTAATCAGCAAATAAGCTTGAGGCAACCCGTACTTTATTTCCCTAGTAGTATGAATCTTCTATGTATGGTAATGACAGAAAGAAAGGTTTGGGTGAAAATAGCATCACCAGAAATTTTACTAAATTGATCAAGTGTGTTCTGGGTCAGGCAAAACAGCAAACCTAGGAAAATGGGAGTCTTGTCTTGGTGTTCACGAATGGGATGAGGTCTTGATATTCCAATTTTGGTGATTTAGAGTTTGGACTGCCGTGGATTCAGGAATTTTCAGAAATTCATTTTATAAGTATTATACTAATTAACCCAAGATACTACTTATGCTTTGCCAAATAGGAAGCCTACACAAACCAAAAAAACTTCAAACACCTGATTCATTAGAAACTAATCAATAACTAAATTAAGGTTATTAATCAGACACGTCTTTGATCACAGAAAGCATGCAACATTTAAGGTCTAAACATATATCTTGGTAACGAATGGTCAAAAGACTTCACGAATAAAGTAGGTTTTAATTTGGTTGAGATGTTTTCTGTTATTAGTTAAGCAAGCAAAAAAATATAACCAAATTACAATCATCATTGCCATGGTATAAAGAATCATTTTTACATTAACTCAAAAATAATCCCTTAACAGAATCACTACAAATAGATTAAATCTTAAAATAACATTCGAGAAACTTTTCAAATTACCTATAATAATGCATTGATAGACATTGTCCTGCACTTTCACCTCATACCGTACATGTTGAGGATCTTGTGTTCCTTAAAGAAGTATGTATAACTCCTGCCGATTATGGTGCAGTCATTCCTGAAATGTACACAAACATATATAGAGATGTAATACAAAAACATATATAGATGTAACGGTTAGCAGTTTGGGGTTTTCTAATACTTGCATGATTCCAATGATGCTGAAAATCTCATCATTGTCAACTTCTATCCAAAACAATTCAATCAGAACCACACGGAAAGAAGAACGCCAAGAGTGTAGAAAAACCCAAGGTATTAGATGATTCCAGAGAGTGAGAAAAACCCTAATATGAATTGCCCGCACCATTGAGAGTTCTTGTATACCCATCTCTTTTCACATTGATTTCAAACAAAAAACGCCCCTGGCATGGAAGGAAATTATTATCACATTGATGGAAGAAATATAAACGGATTTCATGTTGAATGCAAAGAACAAAATGTGGAGAATTTCGGAAGAATTGAACCTGGATGCCCTAAAAAATGAGTTAAGATAGTCCACACGCTAGACTATATTAACTCATTTTTTAGGGCATCCAGGTTCAGTTCCCCCCTATATTTTTCACAAAAAATAATCACAAAATTCAGTGCGAGATCGACTGCAGGGAAGAGCTTAAAATTGTCTCACATGTCACTTGTCATCAGGGTAATTACAGTAACCTTTGTTATGAAGAAACTAATATTGTCTCATTATGAGAACACAATACCAAGAAAGCAAGGCACATTTGGATTGTACAAAAATCAACTCAAGATCAGAATCTTTGGAGCAGCGACCACAATCTCATTGCCATCTTCATTCGACTTTCATTGAAGTTAGTTTCAGTTAGCGAAACCCAAAAACAAAACAACTTTGCTCGTCATAAGATGACAAATCACAAACTCAAATTTACTATTAACCAAACGACACTTTTCAATCTATTAAGTAGTTGGTCAATTCGAGTCTATAAACTTCTATATCAGTACACTGACTAAAGCATATCAATGAGCAAGAAATTTGCTGCAAAATCAAAGTGGATATTCTCCATTAATGTATTAAAAACCAATACAAAAAATATGGGCAGAAAATGGCAATGAAAGAAATCAAGATTATACCTTGTAATTGCTGCATAGTTCTCCCTATATGAGGGTAGCACAAAACAACATAATCTAGGGATCTGCCGTCAACAAAAACAAAGGATTTACCGGCAGTAACATTTCTTATTCAGGAATTCTATCATACAAAAAAGGTAAAAACGAAAATAAAAATATAAATTGAGATCCCTAACTATGTCTACAAAATTGAAATAAGAAAACTTAATCATACCTACAAAATCGAAACCAAAAAAAGGAAGCGCCTTTGTGAGAGAAGTGAATCAAAGCCAAAAGAGGTTTGAATTGCAGAAGTTAATCAAACCTAAAACAACCAATCATTTTGATTGCATCCACTTCTACGTCGGAATCTCATCTCTATCCTATCAAGACATTCATTGCATTGAGTAGCTAAAACAGGAAAAATAATAATCGTAAGATATCAAGACTGTGAAAACCCTAACTATATCTACAAAATTGAGATATATGAGAACCAAATCATACCTTTATTAGTTTATAAGGGTCACATAAACGAAGAACAGGGAAAGTGGCTCTGGAAAAGTTGAAATGTGAGTGTAACCTAAGATCAATGGAGAAGGCCGTTTCATTGTTTATAGTTATCAAAACATTCATTGCAGCTGAGTTAATGGCTAAAAAAATGGAGGTTTTGTTTCAGAAATGCGTTACGGCCTTGCGGGGTTTTAAAAGTTTGGACAGGTGGCTCTAGAGTGTGTCAAATTACCTTAATCTGGACCATTCTTTATGTATCCCAGAAATTAGCGAAGACATATATTTTGAGGCTTAATCTGGACCGTTCTTTATATGTCCAATATGTAGATGACCGTCCATATGGAAAATTACCATTGTCCCTTATATAATATATATATATATATAGATATAGATATAGATATAGATAGATAGATAAATAGATTGTTCTTCCATTTTTAGTTACTTAAGCTCTTTTAAAAATATGAAACTCCTTGCTTGGAACTGCCAGAAATTTTGTCAAAAACCAACTAGAGACCACCTTTACCACCTTAATAAACTTCATAACTTTGATTTGATTTTTCTATCGGAAACTAAGATTAATGACGATAGAATTCTCAACTTTTCTAAATCACTCCTCTTTCCAAATTCTTGCTATGTTCCTTCTGTGGGACTTGCTGGTGGCCTTCTTTTGCTTTGGAAAGATGGGTTTCAAGTTGACATTGTGCACTCTAGCCCTAATATGATAAATGCTATCATTTTGAACGACCCCTCTAAGGGAGAATGGTTTCTAACCTGTCTTTATGGTACACCCTACAAAGAAAAACAAGATGAGCAATGGGATTATATTAGTAACCTTAGCAAAGCCTATAACATCCCTTGGGTTGTTATAGGTAACCTAAACATTACTATCAACCCTGAAGAAAGATCAAATCAAGCTTCTTCTTCGAGTAATAGTATTATTACTCATAAACTAAGAGAAGCAGATCTCTTTGACTTAGGATTTAGTGGCAATCCCTTTACCTGGACTAGTAATAAGCATGGGACTGGTAAAATTAAGTCTAGACTTGATAGAGCCATAGTTAACGGTGAATGGTTTTTGAAATATCCTGACCCATCCTTATCTCATGTCCCCCAAAATGGTTCAGATCATACCCCCATATTACTTCATCTTTATAATAACTTATCTGTCAAGGGTAGGAACTGGATTTTTTTTGAAAACTGGTTGCATAATTCTACTTGTGTCTTTGAAATAAATAATTCTTGGGAAACTGATGCTTCTGGTTCTGCAACTTTTGTTTTTGTCAATAAGCTTTCTAACACTATGAAAAAGTTGTCTTTGTGGAATAAAAATACATTTTGTCATATTCATAAAACAATTACTGACTTGAAGGAAACGTTAACTGTTCTTCAACAAACTGATATAAATGGAAACAACACAGTCAAGGTTCTACAAATTGAAGCTGATATTGCTAAATGGGATGAAACTGAATCAAGTTTCTGGAGGCAGCAAGGCAAAGATAAATTTTATGGAGAGATGGATTTGAACACTAAGTACTTTCATACTAAGGCTAATATGAGAAGGTCAAGAAACATAATTGATAGTCTATTATCTCCAGATGGTAATTGGTGCAGTGAAAGAGCAGATTTGGATAATTTGTTAACAAACCATTTTAAGAATATAAGTACTTCAGTGGAAACAACAGATTCTTATTCTTTCTTACAGCATATTCCTCAGTTAATAACAGAAGAAGACAACTTAGAACTACTTCAAATTCCTTCAGAAGCTGATATTTTTGACACTCTAATGTCAATGGAAGCTTGGACATCTCCTGGTCCAGATGGCTTTCCTCCTGGATTTTATCGAACTCAATGGAACACAGTTAAGGTGGATCTTGTAGTAATGATACGAAGCTTCTTCCATTCTGGTTTTCTACTTAAAGAACTCAACAGAACAAGGTTTTCTCTCATTCCTAAAACTTCAACACCTCACAAACCTGAAGATTTTAGACATATAGCTCTTTGCAATACTTCTTACAAACTGATTTCTAAAATCATTGCAAGAAGAATGAAAAAACATATTACCAAGATCATATCTCCTATGCAAGTTGCATATGTTCCAGGTAGACTGATTTCTGAAAATATATGTTTGGTTCAAAAGATGGTTCATAGTATGAAGAAACAATCTGGAAGGGTGGGATCTTTGGCTCTGAAGATGGACATGTCAAAAGCTTTTGACAGATTAGAGTGGGATTTTCTAATACAGGTGTTAAAGAATTTTGGTTTTTGTGATAAATGGTGTCACTTGATTTTCCAATATATCAACACAACTCAAGTTGAAGTACTTCTCAATGGTTCTCCATGTCAAGCTTTCAATCCTTCAAAAGGTATTAGACAGGGAGATCCATTATCTCCCTATCTTTTTATCATTGCAATGGAAGCTCTATCTAGAAAACTGGCTTACTGTGAGCAGAATAGGACTATAACTGGAGTTAAAATAGCTAAAAGAGCTCCAAAAATTAATCACCTTCTTTTTGCAGATGATTGTTTGCTCTTCTCAAAAGAAAACTTGGATCAAACTAGAGCTCTTCTTGAGGTAATTGAGGAGTTTAGTCAATGCTCAGGTCAGGTTATAAATTTTAATAAATCTTCAGTCTATTTCAGCAACAATGTCAGTCCTTCTTCAGTTGAGACTCTGGCTAGTATTCTACAAGTGCCTATTATGGACCCTAAAGAGAAGTATCTTGGTATTCCCTTCTTAATTAGAAGAAATAGAAGAGTGCCTTTCTCAGTTCTTGTGGAAAAGATGGATACTAGACTTTCTAAATGGAATGCTTCAAACCTCTCTGAACCAGGTAGAACAGTAATGGTTAAACATGTACTTAATGCTATACCAGTCCATCATATGATCTCATTTAAGCTGGCTGATCAAACTATAAAGGATCTTAATTATATTCAGGGTAAATTCTGGAGGAGAAAGGATTCATATAAAGGTGCAGTTATCTCTTGGACAAATTTAAGTAGAGATAAAGAGGAAGGTGGTTTAGGTTTTAGAGACTTAGAGTGTTTTAATAAAGCTCTACTTTCTAAATCTGCTTGGAAATCCAGACATTTGGTCTAAATCCATGGAAGCCAAATATTACCAAAATGGGGACATTTTTGATTACACAGTTAAGGATGATTCGTCTTATGCATGGAGAAGTATTAGCTCACAGATTTAGTTTATTAAAGATAATAGCTTCTGGAGTATTGGTAATTGTTATTCGATACGGATTTGGAGAGACATATGGGTTCCTAGCCTCTTCTCTCCACATAAGCCAAAAACCAATGTAGTAAACCCTTCCTCATATGTGCTAGTTAAAGATCTGTTCTATCAAGGCACTAATGTTTGGAATGTCAGTCTTTTGCATGAACTTTTTTCTCCTGAGCTTGCAAGTTCCATTGCTGGGATTTCCATTCATCTACAACAACCTGATAAACTCATTTAGAGGTTAGAAAGTAATGGTTCTTTCACGGTGAAATCTGCTTACAAGAAACTATATTTAGATGCTCATGGACAGTCATAATTCTCTGATGAGATGAAGAAAACTTTCTCATATACATGGAAGCTGCCATTAATTCCCAGAATAAAGCACTTCATTTGGAAATGTCTTTGTGACATTCTTCCTACAAAAGCTAGAACTCTTCGATATTCTGCAAATGCTGATATAGGTTGTCCCATGTGTGGTCTCTCTTAAGAAAGTGTTTCTCATATTATCCTCCACTGTCTGTACTCTAGAGCAGTTTGGTTTGGAAGTACCGATTTGCAGTTTGATTCTCAAAGCATAATTGGGCAAGAATGCTCCAATTGGATCTCTTAGTTTAGGCTAGGGAATATTTCTTCAGAAGTTCTAATTCGAAGAATGGTTACTGCTTGGGAAATATGGAAAGAAAGATGCTCCAAGGTTTTTGAAAATAAGTTTCTAGAGCCCCAGAAACTTATTTACAAAATCTCCACACTTACTATAGAGCATGTTACTTCTAGTCCAAAACCAGTTGTTAAGTTACTCTCTAGAGAAGCTAGGGTTACCTTAAAATGGAAACCTCCTGCACAGCGTGTTTTTACTATTAAATTATATGGTTCCTTTAATCATTTTCCAAAAAATGTTGGCATTGGTCTAATTATTCGTAATTCTGTAGGTGCATCAAGGGGAGCAAAGTGTTCCTACATTGATAAAGCTCTAAGTCCGGAACATGTGGAGGGGCTGGCTCTGCTAGAAGCTGTCATGTGGATTGAGCAGCTGAAGTTGGAAGTAGTTAACTTTGAAACTGATTCTATGATCCTGGCAGTTTCACAATTTTATTAGAGACATCATTTTATGTTTTAAGAAATTTAAAAATTAGATCAGGCTAAAACCCAGATCTAATAGCCTTGAACCCTTTAGGGGAAATGGTGTGTCCTATCCTGAAAATGGTAGGTCCTTTCCTGAAAGTGATGGGTCATTTCCTGAATGTGAATTTAACCGTTGATTTGATCATCCAACGGTAAAGAAGCAGCTTTTGCGGAAATCCATCTCGCAAATTGGTGTGGGATAGCATTTGTCATCTTGAAAACCTGGTGCCACCATTGAGTCAAATCAAATTTAAGTGTATCATAAGAAAGAAGGACACGTTATATCGATGAACCTTGAAGTACCCTTTAATGATAAGTCGTACTAGCTAGAATCACATTAACGTGTATGGTAGGTATGACCGGTCCGATAAGTAAGCATAATGATTGTACGTTACAGAGTTGCAGGCCAAGTCAGTTTCCGACAATGATTGCGCGATACTGCACAGATTGTCAAGTGCTAAGAATGGCATAACCCTGCAGGGCCAGTGAAGCGCAAAGGTAGCGCTACACTGTAAATACATTTGGCTAAGTAATGAAGCTATTGGCCGACACAATGAAGCTTCATTGAGGGATTGGCAAGACATGGCCAAAGTTGACAGATGCAACATGCGATGTTGGCATTAAGGCATATCCGTGGAATTGAGTTGGCCCAAACTCAAGGATGATGCAAGAGTGAAGAATATGCCAAGAGTTAGTCTATGGCATTAGTTCAAGGCTGGCCAAAGCTTGAACAATGCAAACAATCTAGTAATGCAAGAGTGGCATTACTATTGTCAAAAAAATTGGCTAAGTGAAGCATATGATGCATGAGCAACCAGAATGAGCTTAAGGAGCTAGCCTCGATGATTGAAGAACAAGCATTGTCCGTGCATTAGCTTAGAGTGATAAGCATGCAGGGCCAAGATAGTTGAGCACTGGATAAAGGCAGAATTCAGTAAAGCGCAACAGTTGTGCAATATGGCTCAGATGGCGGTTACAAGTTGGTTATTGGCTTCAAGAGCGTGCCAAAGGTGCGAGACAAGTTGGAAGGGTTTTGAAATGAGTTCTTAACCATATTAGAGTGTCCCTAACCGTTTAAGATAAGTGTGGCTTTAATCTGCAAGACAACACAAAAGGTGGCAGTTGAAAAGCAGATTGACGGTTAGGAAAACTACCTGTGGACATATGGATGTCTGTAGGATGTGCAAGCGGTTGCACACAGTTTTGGCCTGATCTTTAACATGTATAAATAACTTAGAGATCAATAAGAATGGTGTTGTTCAATTGGAGAAGAACCACTGATTTTGTAGCGAGAGTTAGGCATTCACCAAGAGGGTGAATGGCCTGTTTTGGTCCATGTGATGGACGAGTTTTGTAATCTTACTATAGTGAAATAAAATGAGTTTGTTGCAGTATATCTTTGTGTTCATTGTGTTGCTGATTTGTGTGAGAATTGTTCAAGTACATGGCAGAACCTCTTATGCTTATAGGGCATGAAGAGTTAGAGAGAAAGAAGAAAAGACTTCCACTGTGCAAAGCCTTATGAGTGAAGGCGGATGCGTACTTTGATGCGAGTATGCAAGGATGAGTGATTGTGGGTGAAGTTGATTCACTGAACCACAATCATTGCCGGTCATGTCCCATGAAAATTTTAGGCGATTAAATGGGCATGTGACAACATGTATCAGAGTTGTGTTTGGGGACACAATTGTTGATTTTTCTCTCCTTTACCCAAGTTGGGGTCATTTGTTTGTCAAATTCAGTGAAGAATTGTTTTGGTTTCATTAGTATGGAGACTAGAAGAAGTTGGTCTTGTGTGGAAAGATCAATTGGAATGAACTTTGAAGCTTGAGGTAGCAACATGCCATGAAAGTTTGTGACAAAGGTGTCAAAATTCCAGCCCAAAGTGTTAGACGAACATGCGAGAATCATTGGAAACCAGGTTTTCGAGTGATGGCATGACATAACTAAGGAGTCTGATGACTTCTATGGTGCAAGTCAGGTTTTTAAAGTTCATGTTTCTCACAAGTATGCAAAGATTACGCATTTGGAATGCATATATTTGTGGTGTTATCAGTAGCGACTACATTACGTGTTGTAATGGGAATTTTGCGAAAATTCCTGAATGCAAAGATGGTGTTGGCCTTTGTAGTGGCAAATAAGATGAAGAACATGTCTATGCGATAGATTGAAGGTGTTTTCATCGTAGCCAGTTGGTGGAAGATTAATGTTATCTCTCTTGAATGCATGTACCTTGGTGGTAATGCAAAGTATGGTTGTGAACCAGCATTTTTGTGGCAATGTGATGCCATAAAAGAAGAATTGGATGGCCAATTCTTATCTAGCATAAATCTTATTAAAAGGCTGAAGAAATAAACTCAAGTTAGGGGAAAACCAATACACCACGGTCTTGTGTTTGCAAAGAGTTCTTCGTTGATGCTATATGTGCACAAGGAGTGTGCTTGCACCTGGTTCATGAGTGGGATCAATATGCTTGGACAAGAGTGTCCAAAGACCTGCATTTGATCATAACCACAAGCGGATATTCTTGTCGACTGCAAATCAACAATTGTTTCTACTGAAGATGATTTTGGAGAAGGGGAAAGACAAGAGTTGCCAGTTGTGCATGGACAGTAAAAATGAGTTCCAAGCTTGAAGAAGAGTGCGGCATTCTTTCTTCATGGAACGTAGGCAGTGGCGCCTCATTTGCGAGGATTACCGCCTTGTTTGCAACTGTCCAGAATGTTTATCTGCATAAGTCATTGAGTGATATGACTTTGCTGAGCTCTATGGTGATGCTCAGAATTACCAAGTTAAGTCCGTTCCAATTGTGCAAAGGTGCACAGGTTTGCATTAAAATTCGGGTGTTGACTGGCATAGCAAATATGGAATAGTAGCATGCGCCAAATAGGATTTGGGCATGGCCAAGATGCATGATGCGGTTGGAGATGCAAGTTAGGCGAATTGTAGATGCATGGAGAAAGAAGGACAAAGTAGTGGTAATGCATAAAGATGGCATGTGGCCATTATTGAAGAAATCTTCATGAAAGCTAAAGCAACATGATGGCATCAGTTTGAAGGAGTATTCAACTAATTGTCAATTATATTGTGCTTCGTTATGGGAGTTGCATAAGAACGTTGATAGTTGGGAGAGTGCATGTGGCAAAGTGAATTGTTATATTGGGGACAGTAGGTGCTGTCTCGCTTCCTCTGTTGCTTAGAAGCAAAGATGAAGTCAGTATTGCAAGGCTTGTTAGGTCTTACAAGTTGCAATCAGTTGGCGCGAGTATTTGCTTAAATTTGAGTATACTTTCAGTTTGGGTCGAGTGGACCTTGGTGTTGGAATGAAGTCTCTCTATGTAAGGTAGTAGTGAATGAGGGTATTTGAAGCGAAAGTTCTTGCCTCTTTCGTTCAAAGTAAATCTAGTTCGCGTGGAAGATGCTACATAGCATATTAAGCCAAAATATGCAATAGAAGACGCTGAAAGTGAAAGAAGCAAATAGAGGAGTTGGTGGCATAGTCGAGTTTGTTGTTGAGAGTTATGTGGAAGTGCGACGACATATGGCAGCGATAGCATGGAGTAACGCAGCAACAATGAAGATGTAAGTCCATCAAGTATACGAGTTAAGAGTAACTCAAAGCTAGGAAAAACATGATGCTTTTTTTCCGCCACATTAAAGCGTAGCGGTTTGAAAGAGCAAGTGATGCTTAAATTGCTGGTTTCAAAGGCGCGTGAAGAGGATACTTCTTTTTAAAGTGACGGTGGAATGCCCCGGGTATCCTAAGTCATGACGATACCAAAGTCATGCATTTCAATCGAGGTGTAGCGACAATGCAAGTAAAGAACAACAAGGTGCTGGTTCTTTGGCATACAAATGATGCAAATCCAAGAAGGTGAAGTTTTCAATATGATTTGGAGGCCAAATCTAGTGAAAGTGCTGATGTTGGCAAAATGCAGCAAAGGCTATAGGTTTTGGCGCATGCCAAGAGTGGTATAAAATCATAGAGTGCATACCTTAAGGAATGACATGATTTAGCGTAGGCGCATATGATTGAAGAATGAGGCAAAGTTTTGTATAAGTCCTGTTATGTTGCGTGGTGCAACTAAAGTCGGAGAATGAAGGCATAAGACTATGGAAATGATCATTGTGATCAGTTGGAGGAATCATTGCTTGTGTACACTTAGGCACAAATGATTCATGCGAAGTTCAAGCCTAATTCAGGGAATTTGGCAAGAGGAATTTCAAGTTTGCACTTGGGTGTTGATATATGATTTGCAATAAAGTTGAAAGCGGTCGCGATGCAACAACAAAGTTCAAGATCAATAGGATCAATGGAAGACAGTAAAGCTAAGTGATGCTGATGCTAAAGCATAGAGTTGGCTAAGGGCGTTTTGCAAAAGCTAGCAAAGATTGCTGAATTTCAGAAAGGGTTCTGAAAGTGCATGCAGCGAAGATTGAGACCAGTATAGAGTTTATACTTGGTTGCGTTCAACGTGGGCGTTGAACGGATTAGGTGGGGGAGGTCTATGACCGGTCGGGCAAGTAAGCATAATGATTGTGCGTTACAGGGTTGCAGGCCAAGTCAGTGTCCGACAATGATTGCGCGATACTGCACAAACTGTCAAGTGCTAAGAATGGCATAACCCTGCAGGGCCAGTAAAGCGCAAAGGTAGCGCTACACTGTAAAGACATTTGGCTAAGTAATGAAGCTATTGGCCGAAATAATGAAGCTTCATTGAGGGATTGGCAAGACATGGCCAAAGTTGATAGATGCAACATGTGATGTTGGCATTAAGGCATATCCGTGGAATTGAGTTGGCCCAAACTCAAGGATGATGCAAGAGTGAAGAATATGCCAAGAGTTAGTCTATGGCATTAGTTCAAGGCTGGCCAAAGCTTGAACAATGCAAACAAGCTGGTAATGCAAGAGTGGCATTACTATTGTCAAGCAAATTGGCTAAGTGAAGCATATGACGCATGAGCAACCAGAATGAGCTTAAGAAGCTGGCCTCGATGATTGAAGTACAAGGATTGTCCGTGCATTAGCTTAGAGTGATAAGCATGCAGGGCTAAGATAGCTGAGCACTGGATAAAGGCAGAATTCAGTAAAGCGCAACAGTTGTGCAATATGGCTCAGGTGGCGGTTACAAGTTGGTTATTGGCTTCACAAGCGTGCCAAAGGTGCGAGACAAGTTGGAAAGGTTATGAAATGAGTTCATAACCTTATTAGAGTGTCCCTAACCGTTCAAGACAAGTGTGGCTTCAATCTGCAAGACAACACAAAAGGTGGCAGTTGAAAAGCAGATTGGCGGTTAGGAAAATTACCTGTGGACATGTGGCTGTCTGTAGGATGTGCAAGCGGTTGCACACAGTTTTGGCCTGATCTTTAACATGTATAAATAGCTTAGAGATCAATAAGAATGGTGTTGTTCAATTGGAGAAGAACCACTGATTTTGTAGAGAGAGTTAGGCATTCACCAAGAGGGTGAATGGCCTGTTTTGGTCCATGTGATGGACGAGTTTTGTAATCTTCCTTTAGTGCAATAAAATGGGTTTGTTGCAGTATATCTTTGTGTTCATTGTGTTGCTGATTTGTGTGAGAATTGTTCAAGTACATGGCAGAACCTCTTATGCTTATGGGGGCATGAAGAGTTAGAGAGAAAGAAGAAAAGACTTCCACTGTGCAAAGCCTTATTTATGAGTGAAGGAAGATGCATACTTTGATGCAAGTATGCAAGGCTGAGTGATTGTGGGTGAAGTTGATTCACTGGACCACAATAATTGCCGGTCATGTCCCATGAAAATTTTAGGCGATTAAATGGGCATGTGACGGTAGGACTAGTGGACATCCTTATAACGGTGGGTTTAGAACTGCAAAAAAAAAAAGGTCACCAAATCCCCAACTGCCCACTCTCTGTCAAGACAATAGCGACCAATGAGACCCAAAATTAGTTATCTCCATCTTTGTATGTAAAACTCTGTCGCCCTTGAAAACTACAGTACAAAATTTGGAAAACCATGTCCAACGGCAAAACAAGTAGTCAAGGTGCAGATAAATAAACCCTCCATTGAAGTGTCTTGGTAAAGGTACCCATCCACATATTGAAGGAAGGGAGATCTTTGCAAAATGTAGGATTCACTATAACTTACTCTGTATTGAATTTGAAGAAATACTATTATTTCAAACATCAAGTAAAGGCTGTAAAGCAAAATTAATTATAAATGCCAGGTAGTTGTAACTATTTGTACCTATCTTGCTACATTTAGAAATGTCTTTCTCTTCATAAAATCAATTGTCGTGCATAGATGAACTGTCAAATACTGATATTTCATGAATGTAATTATTATAGTAGTACTACAACACTATTTTAAATGTGAACAGGCTAGCTCTTGTGGGTCTGTCTGCCCCTAGCTAGCTAACGGATTAATCGAAAGAAAGCGAGAACAAATCAACATTATTCATACATAGTATATCCATTAATAAACAAGTTACAACGAAAAACGTTTTAATTTGTGTATTTAAGTGAAAGTAACACAAACAGAAGACTTAAAAACATCTATAATTGACTACAATATGTAGTCAATATTTTATAATTACATAACAAATCATTAACAAATATATATAAACCAATTAATTAATGAAGTAATAATATAAACGTAAAGAAACACCATTCACAAGTGAGTGAGAGAGAGAGAGTGTTTTAATGTTCATTCAAAAACTGTGATTTCATCTTCTTTATCAATTCATCTGTACCTGTGTTTGGATCAGCTTCATTAATCCAACTATACTTCTCCATAAAAGGGTTACTTAAATTACTTCGAGGGTAACTAGCAATACAATCTTTCCAAACATTTGGATCATCCAAATCTCTTAAGACCACCCAGTGACAACTGTTGCACTTAAAACCAGCACCAAAACTTATCATCAAAATCCTATCTCCCTTTTTAAGTCTCTTTTTTGCTTCCATATACCCTAAGACATACCAAAGACTACTGGCTGATGTATTACCAAATCTATGTAGTGTCATCCTAGCCGGTTCTATGTCTTCTTCTGCCAACCCCAGGCTCTTTCCAACTCCCTCAATAACTGCCTTTCCACCGGTGTGAAGGCAAAAATGATCGACGGCAGTCTTAAAGTTGACACTAGTACCGACGCCACCACTTTGTTTTGACGAACCATATGTCATATATCGACGAAGATTTGATACTAGAACGTAACGGATTAATTCCGGTAACGGCAATATTTTAGGCCCTAGTTCTCTTAGGTTTTCTACGAATGCTCTAGTCGCAGCTTTGGGTAAGTTCTTGCTGAGATGAAATCCTGGTCTTTCAAGTTCATCCTCTTTTTGCATGCAACATTCATAAGCTTCATCACTTGAACCTAAGTGAGTCCTAACTAGACATTTCAATTCAAACATGGCTTTATGTTTTAAACGTGGATTGTTTGATAAAAGAATAGCACACCCACCTGATCTAAATAGACAGTTTGCTAGAATCATGGACTTGGCGTTTCCTGAATACCAGTTGGGGCCTATAGATTCGGAGGTAACGACGATCGCCAATCTTTTCATACGAACTCTGAAGATGTTCCGAACAAGGTCGATTGATATCAAGCTAGCACTGCAACCCATTCCTGACAAATTAAACACTTGAATGTCTTGTCTCATTTTGTAACGGTTAACTATCCTTGCAGTTAAAGAAGGAGAAGTAGCAAACATGGAGATATTAACGACGAGGATATCAATGTCTTTTGGAGAAACATTCGATCTCGCGAAAAGCTTATCGAGTGTATCGTAAAAGAACTCGTCTACTTCAATGAGACTGTCTTTGAGAGTTGGAGTATTCTCATGACCTGCAAGGATGTTTCTAGGTCCATAAGTTTCTTCACCAATGCCTGAGCTGACAATGGCTTTTAGAAGGAATTTGTATTCCGGAAGACCCAAAGTCTCGTTTCTCATTACCAGATTTCCACAGAACTGTGTATCAAGTTTTCTATCATCACTTGGTTTGTAACATTGATAATCCAATATATAACAAGCTTGACCTCTCCATTTCTCAACCAACTTCTTCCAGAGTAAAAACACCAGAGAAAACACAAATGGTACCACGAATATTATCATTACATGATCTTCCATAAGAGAGAGTGAGAGAGAGTGAGAGAGAGTGATAGAAAGAGTGGTTTAGTGTTGGCTTGATTAGAGTGATGTTAAGATGTATATATAGGTAAACTTCAACTTGTTAAGAGTTGAACTTGTGTAAAGAGAGAAGAGATCTAGAGGTAGTGACTCAATCAATGTCTTTAATACAACCATCACCAACTTTAGGTTGCGCAAGTATTAGTTATCAAGTCTTTGTTACCATATTATATTATAATTAACGTGGTCATACTTACTATTTTGGGTATCTTATCGCCAAAACGTTAGGACAAACTTTATATCCTCATTAGTTCTTCCAAGGCCCTAAATACTCTACATTTACACTGTATCTTAATTTTTCTTTTGTTGGTTTGATAGCACCTGAGATTGACTACGCATCGGGATGGTTTATTTCAGTCATACTGATCACTTAGAACATCAAAATATGTCTGTTATGTTTCTCATTTTTTGGAAAGAGCGTGATGCCTTTTTTTTTTTTTTTTTCCATGAGTTCTAATTTAGGTGCTTTCAATATAATGTTACAAATAAGCTTGTGGAAGACTTTCATATGTC
This sequence comes from Papaver atlanticum, assembly GCA_023531105.1. Classification (NCBI taxonomy): domain Eukaryota; kingdom Viridiplantae; phylum Streptophyta; class Magnoliopsida; order Ranunculales; family Papaveraceae; genus Papaver; species Papaver atlanticum. Next base: position 1,224,664 of record JAJJMB010015988.1, read on the forward strand.
ACTTGCATGATTTTTGTGTAATCATTATTGAAACTTGTTCGTCTCTTAATTAAAAAAAAATGTTTGTCGTTTTTGTATTGTTTCAACTTTCAAGTGGCTTTAATTTTGATCACGGAAATGACATTGTTAGATGAACTTTGATCAAGTGGCTTTGATTTTGAGCACCGAAATGACATTGTTATATAAACTTCAACTGGCATTTATAAATCGTTCGTATAATTTGATACGAAATATAATACTATAGTCTAAAATTAAATGAGTTAGTTGCTATATAATTTTATCAATAAGTTGAAAATATAATAAGGAGCAGATAATATTAATTTGACCTTTTTTTCGTGTCATAGTTATTAAGGCAGATGGTCGGTATAACAAACTTTATCAAAATTATTAATGAGGGTGACCAAATTCCGGGGATATACAAGGTAAAAATTATTTTGTTTTATATGATAAACTGTTTTGTTTTATTTAAAATTTGGTACCATCCAAAATTCGGAGCCATTAGCAGCCTTGAACTTTATGAACCAGATTAATATTAAACTTATGACATTCTTGATAGATGATAGATGTCATTCACTTGAACAAGTCGATACATTTAACATTCATGTATTTGAACTACTCTGCCCTATTGATGGTGGAAAATCTCAGTATCCAGGGTCCAACTGATCAAACTCATGAAGGACTGTTACCCCATGATCATATTTCCGCATTTCATTGAATTATGTATCTATTCAAATTAGGGCTTCGCATGCAACGGCCAGCAACATTGTTTGTGATGTCAGTTCCATCTCTACTTTTTTAATTCATATTGTACCACTCCACATGTAGTGGTTTCTCCAAAAAGAATTGTACAATTACTCATAAAATTCAAGACTGCTAATGGGGTACCATTTTGCTTGGGAGTGTACCAACTCAAAGGCAATTGGTTTTTTGTCCTATATGTATATTGGTACACCCCCAAGCAATATGGCACCCCCCATTAACAACCTTGATAAAAGGTGCTTTACCACGTTGGACCATTACCCATAGATCGAGCTACATGCATTTCAGTTTCTTATAAGGGTAAGCAGAAATTTCCCATGTAAGCCGTTGTAAAGCTAAGTGTTATATTTTATTTTATTTTTTTCTCGGAAAAGTACTGATAGATTAAAAACTTAGTTAGCCAGATTCATCACCCGCCTAACATCATAATTTACAAGAACTTCATTGTCCTGAAATAGCTCCCTTGTCTCAAGAGTTTGTGTTTCAGAGAAGTAAAGGGAGACTATCTCATGTAATTTTGGCATCCACACTTTCCTTAGAGAAATACAATTAAAGATACGAAAGTAAGCGATCAAGTCTACTATATTACAAAGCATTGGTAAATTGGACTGTTGATGGGGATGTTGCCACTTTTTCCTGATTTCGGAAGCCACCTCTTTATCATCGACCTGGAGATTGCAACATCTTTCTCTATTTGACCGCATCTATTTCATCGCTGCAACTGCTCCAAGTGCACTTCCTTCCTTCCTCGAGCCTACTCTGCCTATGAAGATTCTGGTCTCCTTGATAGTGTCTTTTTCATCTGTACAAAGAATTATAATGACATCCCGTGTTAGATGTGCTTCAAAATGACAGTAACTGCATATTGTTAGCTTCGGAACCGGTGTTTTCACTTGCAAGGATATAAGCTGGGGTTGTGTTGGATTTCTGTTGAGGCTTATTGATTGTGCTATGTTGTTGGTAGAATTAAGGTGATGGCGAATCAAGTTGACTGTTGTGACTGGATTGATTGATATGTTTTGAAAACATTTTTGGCATATAGTTTTCCATAGAATCCAGCAGGCTGTTGCTAAGCTCTCTTTTCTCTCTGTCAGGTTCCTAACCGAATTTCCATGAGAGTTAAACCACGATTCTATCCAGACTTTGATGTTAACAATACCTAGTTCAGGGATTATGCAGCCTAAACCAAACCAAACTGCCCTGCCAAAAGGGTAATGCGGCATAATGTTATATGTTCCTTTAATTTTCAAGATTTTAGACAAAAGGCATGGGGAGAAGTTTTGATTCAAGTTGTGGTTCAAGTATTTGCTTGAACGTCGAATTTCAATCAAGTCTGATGGGCTAAAAAGATTTCTTTTTTATGCCCAATTATTGGGCACAGAAAAATTAAACCATAGTATTAACACTTATATGTATTGGTGACCCAATGACTGAATTTTTGGCGCCAGACTATTAGACATATTTTGCTTGAATCACCCTAAAACTTAGGCGTTGGTTTAAGCTGGCGTGTCTTCAACTTGAATCTTGATTTTGATGGATTATAACACGCGTAACCTAAGAACAAGTACTAGGCTAACAAGAGATTTGTTGAAAATTTTATTCGACTCCAAAATGAGGTTAGACCATTGACATTCCATTACTTCTTCTATTTTTTGTTCTCTTTTACAGAGAGATTTACTAAGATTGTTATTTAAAAATGAGGATACTAACTGAAGATAAACTCATATGGAAACTCACCAAGTATGGTGGGTTTACTTTAAAGTCATCTTATGATAAACTCCATGAAAACTGTTTGGGTGATGTGTAAGTCTCTACGAAAATACAGAGTTCAAATGTGAAATGGAAAGTGTTTTGGAAGGTGGATACTTGGCCAAGAGTTAAACATTTCTTTTGGAAATGTCTCTTAGATATACTTTATACTAAAGAAAGACTGTCGAGAATTTGTGGATACATCAATCAGTTATGTTCTATGTGTAATCACTACGAAGATATCACAATGCCAATACTGTTTCTATGCCTTTTCTTAAGGGCTGTTTGGATAGAAATCCCATGGGGTAGCGTTTTTCTTCAAAGAACCTATACTTCTATTATAAAGATTTTTCAAAGTTAGCTTCTTCAGGATAAACAACAAACTCAACAGACAGTTGGGTAAACCTGGCCATAGTGTTACACTGTCTTTCGGAATAAAAGCCATGATCCTAGAGCTACTGCTAGAAAAGTCATATGCAAAAATTGTGATTAGTCTTTTGTGCAGGAACATATGCATACTGCAACACAATGGAAACCACCTCGATCGGCAATACTGCTTCTTCTGTTATTTATTCGCAAAAATGACGTCGAACGTGTGAGATATGGTGATAATAAAAGTGTGAGGGGATCCCTCCTCATAGTTAAAATATTACTTAGTTAGAATCATGAAGAGTCATAGCACACATAATTGTTGAGGATTTAAGAATATGATTGGTTGTATTAGATTAATTAAGAGTGGTAGAGATAATCAGTTCAATTTAGGGTTTTCAATATCGGGGAAAAACTAAAACAATATAAAATGGGAAGATGATAAGGTGGGTTTTATATACCCACATTAATAGAGTGTGGAATAAATTCCAGAGGGTTATATTTAGCTTTAATGTGGGTTGTATTTAGTCACTGCCATCTAAACCTTTATTATCCTAAGTCATATGAGCCCCCATGTTGAAAGGTGACAAAAACCTACCCATACGTTGAAAGGTGGCATTACCTCCCTCGCCACGTGTCTCTCAGTCTCTAATTTTATTTCTCTCTCCTCTAATTTTTCTCCACGTCATTCCTTTTTTTCCTCACTTAATTTTATGTGGAAGAACAAAGAAAAAATCCGGTAAAAACTCTCCTCCTCTATTCCTCTGATCTTCTGTGATGTTTGATGTGGGTGGTGTGGGTGAGAATTAGTCTAGGAAAATCAACTGGTGATACTGATAGATGATGCATAAGATGGTGTGGTCGTTAAGTATGAAGCAGAACAATTAGGTTTCGAATCCGAGAAGATCAAATTAGGGTTTACAGATTTGATTAATGTTCCGAAGATTAGAAGATGATATACAAAGCCATTGTTAGATGAGGAAACATGGGTAGACGTTTAATTGATGTTTTGAAGTTGATTCAGTGGTGAATTGAAGAACTGATTAAATCGATATAGTTTTTGTTGGCGAAGAAGAAACTTAAAACGATCGAGAAGAAGTATTGATAGATAACCTTAATATTTCGATTCTTCCTTTTCTCTAATGTAGTTCCCTGAATTAATGTTATTGATTGCGGTTTGCTGATTTTTTTCCAGGTTTTTTCGTACAGGGGTCAATATAGAATCATAAAGGGAAACATGGCAAACTAAAGGTTTGATATCAAAGAAGGTTTAAAAATTATAAACCCAAACTAAATTATGTTTTGTTGTTATATATGTTTAACTAGAAATAACCCGTGTCGTAACGACACTGATTTGACCGTGCTTTTTCGTGTTAACGAAAATATTTGTCGTGCAACCACCTATTTGTGAGACAGTTATATTTTTTCTGAGTGAAAAGCGACAACCTGGTCCTTAACATATACATAAGATTGTATGAAGTTATACAAATTACAACTGACCGAAGAGATTTAGGTGGAAAATCCCCGACATTACCAACAACTATCTAAGACCGTTCATGATCGGGTTACTAAATTGTTTCATGATCGGATTACGCCCAAAACAACCAAGAACTCACGTAAAAAAACAATAACTGTAAAGTATAATGCAGCCGTAATATCTTCATGGTCATTATAATTAGCCCAATATATGCCACAAACAATATACAAAGTTAATGCACTGCAATTATTACATACCCTAAGACGTATAGCGACACAAAAAGAGCAAAACCTTCGATATTTATGACCAAAAATCTAAACTTGCAATCTAGTGGATGCTTCTCATCACATCTAATTTTTTTTTAACCTATTGGTTGGTAGAGTCTGACGCATAATCTAAGTTTTCAACAAAGGAGGATGGATGCTAAAATGAAAAGAAACTAATGGAAATAAAATACACATAATTCATCTTTCAAAATGATAGGAGATTACTATCTAAAACTTTGTATATTCATTTATTTTTACTTTGTATAAGATCCACATAGTAGACAATGATATTCAAATCATATGAAATCAAATCTTGGTGTCACCGGTCGAGAAAAGCAAAAAAATAAGTTAGTCTTATTTCGTTTTAATTAAGAACACACTTTCAATAATAATACATTGGATAAAATGATTACCTAAGAAGCTACCAACAATACTAATATGCTTAAAAAAAAAAGACTAACAAATCAAAATGAAGAAACTCTATTTTGAAGTCTTATAATAGTTTAATGCAAAGAGATTGGTAAACAAAAGTTTCACCGTTTTTGACCGTTCCACAAAAAGATCGTAATGTCTTGGAACCGACAAAAACCGAAGCAATCCAATCAAACTAGGAAGATTATACATATAGGGAGAAAATAAAAGAGCTTTAATTAGCCAGAATAAATGGAAAATATACAATATGAAGAAAAACAAAAGGGGTACATGAAAATAATTTCTCTCTTAATCAGGGTAAAGTCTTGCATTAGCCTTAAACACAAATAAGTAATACTTTTTTTTTTCAAAACCTTACTCCATAACATAGCCAAAATAAAAATCCTTACACGTCTTGTGAGAAATGGATTATAAACAAAATACAATCCGTCAAATATCTGAGAAATTTACGTACACTGGTAAAAAAAATGTTAAAGAAAGAAAAACATAAAAAAGAACCCGTAATAGAGAATTCAACCAAATACAATCATGAATGAAGAAACACAAATCGTCTATTACCGTGAAAGAAGTGTCCATTTGCAATAAGCAACAAAATAATAGTTATGTCATACTTCCAATCAATTCAAAATTATAATTACACAAATAAGCCCCTGACCTAATCAATAATGTATGTTACTCCATTTTATTCATTCATCAAAACCCAACGAAAAATCTTTACCGGATATTAATTTTTTAAAGATAACTGTATCGTGATCATAATAAATAATCATTGAGAACAAAAAAAAGTCACATACATATATACTATCAAATGAATCAATAATACGAATCCGTAAAGTACAAAGTTACTCATCTTTAGAACAACTATTGACTTCTATAAAACTTCAAATTGTCAAAAGATTCCTAATTTTATGCATACGAATGGAAGATGTTCTCATAACATTTCGAAAAAGAGATGTGTCTTGGATATTTATGATAGATTTTCTCATTCTATGTGCGAAGACTCTTCATGTTTTTCCCCCAACAAATACATTTTCCTGAAGAAAGAGAGAAAACACAATATGTAATTTGAGAGTAATAATCAATATTTTTTTTATTTATTTTTTTGTGCGGGTTTACTTGTCTATTTGATGAATCTTTTAAGAAGATAATTATTTTTTATGCACTATTCTTTATTTTGTTAGAGATTAATATTAATATTTTATTTTATTGTATATCATTATTGGAGTTTAAATAAATTCTCTGAGATTGATTTTTTCTGCAGGATTA
>JAJJMB010015988.1:1233769-1271604 GCA_023531105.1 Papaver atlanticum
CTTATATAGACCCTCAGTCTTATAACCCTGCCCTACATAATCCTTTCCCTTAGTTATAATGACTTTCCCAGATTCAATTACAATTTTAAAACCCTTATTGTCTAAAACACCACAAGAAACAAGATTTTTGCAGATGTCCGGAACATGAAGAACTTCATTCAATGTGAGAGTCTTGCCAGAAGTGAGTTTCAGCCCAACTTTGCCTTCTCCTGCAACCTCTGATGCAGTTGAGTTACCCATATAGAGTTTCTCGCCTTCCCCTACCTTTTGATAGGAGGTGAACATATCTCTGCTTGCAGAGACATGCTTGGTAGCTCCAGAGTCTACCCACCAGTCTCTCACATTGGTCACCAAATTTACTTCAGACACCGTACCAGAAAACTCGTCCTTGTTGTTTTCAACCAAGTTAGCATTATATTTCTTTTTATTATTAAGGTCCTTACGGTTTCACTAACCCGTTCCACCCACATTGTTTTACTAACTATCCATAATGGAATAGTTATATAGTGGATCTCCTCTTTAGTTATACCCTATGTGGGACTAAAGGTTTCATTCACTCATAAGAAAATGAGCAAGTACTCTTTGAGACTTAAGGATCCTAAGTTCCATTCCCACCAAGACTTATAAAACAAAATAATAAAACTCATTTGCTCCAACATTATAAATAAACTATGTAATAGAAGTCTGTTGTCATGGATATGAACATGGTGTTTATATCCTACTCATATTCTCATCTTGTTCCACTGAATTGAGTGTTTCCAATTCTGGTCCCCAGATGATCAACTATCAATTGTCTGATGCTTAGCTGATGATACTCTTCTCTTCTTAGTTTTTTATTCTTTTCATTTTTTCTATGTTAACAAACTTTTCCTGATTAACAACGGACTCAAGCAAGGCATAGGTCATATGACATCTGCATCATTTTCTTTTTGGACGCCTAATCATTTGTCACAAAAGACCAAAAACAAAATTAAACGACCCCGATATTGTGTCTTGATGCAGTTTCTTGTATCAAAATCAATAAATGGTGGGTGATTAAAAAAGCGTTCAAATATAACATGTTTACCAAGATTGCTTGTCCACTGTCATTAGATTCCTGTCATTTTGAATGCTTCTACCACCTGGTCCACAATTGAAGAGGTGGTATGAGACAGGAATGAGGCTAGGCATTGAAAAGTTAAAAAACCTTAGATGGAGAAGATAGATGACGTTACTAAGATGCATCAATTCCATAAACAAAACAAAAAAAGTGCCAGAATTTAAACCTCAAGATCAGTTTCTCGGCCCAATCTTCACAGGAAATCTGTCCATCTTCAGTAGAAGTGTTAATCGCACCAGAAGAAAAAAATAGAGAAACCCTCACCAGCCTTTGAATCATGGTTTTCCCAAACATAAGCTTCATAACACAAAAGAAATTCCTCTCTCCTTTCTTTTCCTATCCATAGGCCTGTATTCGAGAGAAAAAGATAATCAATAATGAGTGATAATCATACTACCGTACATGAAGCACGACGCACTCATTTGAAATAAAAAAAACTGCACGTAATGTGCAAGCAGCGAAGCACAAAGTCATACTGATAAGAATAAAAGAGCTCACCATATACGATGACAAATGTTGAGGTCTGTAATGACAGTAACAAAGGGAAACTTAAAGAATGTGTTGCATATGGGAATGCGCACTAATGATGATATCTGGTTTGTCTTCCATCAGACCAGTGTCCACCTCCCTTCAGTTATAACAAAAAGTTATACCAAGTTTAGACTTCCCTTAAACATTTTATAACTTCCCTTTCAAATTCACTATTGTCAATTTGTCATAACGAACAGTCTTGCTAATATATGTTACTGTCTTACTGATCTAAACGGATATTAGGGCACCCGTAGCTACAACATTGTGAAAAGTTCATCTAAGCAATTCATGCTGAAAACTGACTTAAGGTCCAACAGGAGCAGCCCAGGGGTGTACAGAATGCCCGGAAGCCTGCGACCTGCCATGTACCGCCCGGGTCCGAAAGAGCCCATGGGCGCCTGACAGCCTGTCATGGGCTTGCCCGACTTGCCCGATAATTACAAGTGGGCGGACCCAGGTTTTTATTCAAATATTGGAGTCCGGCCTGTTAGCCTGCCCGGTAGCCTGTTTAGTTACTCGGCCTACCTGATTGCCGATAGACTGGAATAAAGTTTTCTACTAGTGTGATGGATTTCTCAAGAACTTAAACTTCAAATTTGGTCAATTTATTGGGATTAGAGAAAATTTTGTATTACATATCACTATTATGAATATGAATTGCTTAAACTATCATTTGAACGAGCTACAGATATATCATCATTCATCAAGCCAAAAAAACAAACCTATATACTTTACAAAAAATTGAAATAATTTCTTGGGCCCGTGGCCTGCCCGACCCGACCTGACCTGTATTGTTTCACAGGTATGGACAGGCCATGAGCATTAAATTTTTGCTACTGCCCGGCCCGGCCTGTTAAACTTAATGGGTAGTAAGGACTACAAGCCCGTCTGGCCCGACCTGTGTTATAATCGGGCTTGGGCTGGCCTGCCCGGCCCGATGTACACCCCTAGAGAAGCCAATAAAGGTATGCCAGTAGGGGTGTGCAACGGACGGACGCTTGCGAATTAGGGGTTACCCGAGTCCAAACCGTCAAAGTTGCGGTTTTAGAAAATCCAACCGTGTCCGGCCCAATCACCCGCAGATTTGACATCCGCGGATCAACGGATGATGCGGTCCGGATGCGGATAAACCGCGGATTTAGCCAAAGTTACCACTGGTACTTCACTATTTACGTCTTGTTCAGAAGGAGCAATAGCCGAAGAAAATAGTTATTGTTGTCCTTCCATGAATCCAAACTTTCTAGATTGTGTGGAAAACGGTTTCGGGATCAGAGATTGACTTGAACCGAAAGGTCATCAATATATTGTCACTGATGACAAAGAAGGCCCAAACTCTGGTCAGTATTTTCATGCAACCTGTTTCTGTATCATATTTGGTTTACTTGGGACTTGGCTTAATTTGGTGTTTCAACACAGTTAAAATTTACAACTAACAGGAGTAAGCTCAAAACATTCATATTAGTACTAAATGTATCAATTTGTGGAAGAATTCACCCACTGAGAAACACGATCCGTTAAAGGGGAATAGTTTTCTAGAATCTAAAATTTTCCATCAATGTGGTGATTTTTTTTTGGTATTGTATTCGTATTAATACCACCAATCTATTGTAATTGATGTAGAACTTGATACTTTTATTAATCTTCTACGGTGCGGTTAAATCCGCGGATTTCAAAGTCCAACCGCAACCAAACCGCTAAAAAGTGTGGATTTGAGAATTCCACCCGTATCCGGCCCATAAATCTTGCGGATTGGGTTTCACCCGCAATTTTGCGGATGGATACGGGTGAAATCCGCGGTTCCGGACTTTTTGCTCACCCCTATATACCAGGAATTCCTGTCTGCAGCAACATCCTAAGCTTCAACTTACCAATAATACTCATCATATATCTTTCCATTTACCCATAATACTCGTCTTATATCTTTACAAAACATGAACCAATTCTAACCAGGGAGAGGATCCCTCGACAAAAAATTTTAACAAAAAATCTCGATCATTCCTTTATAGGTATCTGACGGTTGTGAAATTTTCTTACTTGTCAATCACCATCCCAATTTTACTCGGCTCCTCGCGAGCCAAGCCAGTTATTAAATTACTTTAGTATTAAAATGAAGGAAGGAAATTGCATTTTGTAACCGCTTGCCCTATGTTTCCTCTTTCTACCTTATAGATCTCCAATGAAAGAAAAACTCTAGAGATTTTATGATCAATCTTTTTTGTTTATTCGGAAAATTAATCATAATTTTTTAATTCTTTATGTTTTACACTTTTTTTTACTATTCCAGATTTCAGTTGGGTATGCGAAGTCCATTAGTAATCATCTTTTGTAAGTTCTGAACCCAGTGGGTTGATCAGATCGAGTGATCATCCTCTCTAAAATAAATGATAGGGGTGAGCATTTTATCCGTAATTCGCGGATTTAACTGGGACCAATCGTATTTTTGCGGATGGATGCCCGGACCGTTCGCTAATAGGTTGGACGCGGATGAGATTTTTGAAATCCAACGGATTACGGATTAGGCCCGGATGCAACCTTGAAAATCCATTGGACATCCATATCCGTTAGATTAAGGGCATTTATATAGTTTCTAGAAAATATATAGATAGTTTTGGAATTTTTAAGGTGTTTGCTTGGAGTGTTGTCCATGGCACTTCTATATTTATATACATATATAAAATGTGTAGGTTCTATAAGAAGTCATCTATAGTGATTTTATCTTTTCATTATAAATTTTAACTAACACAAATCCATTAGATTATCCGCACCCAATCCGTTCATCCGTGCATCCATTGAATGCAAATCCGTTGGATGTTGGATTGGATGCGGATGCCAAATTTGAAAACCGTAATGAATTGGATTGGATGCGGGTGAGGTAAAAACCAGTCCATACCGGCCCATGCTCACCCCCTAATAAATGAAATCAAATTTGGATCATTAAGAATATATTATGAAAGAAAATATGAGCTCCTTATTATTTTGCTACTATATATTTATAAATGCATAACCAGATTTCGAATAGCTTATGGAATAGAAAAAAAAGAAGAGACCCATCATATTATTTTACTTGATCGCGTAACTCTATAGTGTTGATCAGAGAAGAAGAAGATGACCGAAAGAAGAAAATAACTTCCTAAAAAGAAGGGAGTGGAAATTACGGTTAAGTAAAAAGAATATACTTTACTTTTTTATCTTGAAGTTTTGGCTTGGCTTGGGGGAGCCGAGTAAAATCTGGATAACGGTTGTCAAGCCATTATATTCTAAAACCGTCCGATACATAAAAAGGGACGGTTGAGATATTTTGTCAAAACGTTTGGTTGAGGGATCCCGCCCCTTAAAGTTATATTTACTTCACTTGAGTATAATGTAGCTCATACTCCTCCGTGTTATGGAGCTATAGGAAGCATCTGCCTACAATAGCTGTGAGCTCGGACACCAAATCAAACATGCATCTAGGCGAGGTGAAGCCGGGCCACACCAAATCAAAAATGCATTGCGACGGGGGACAAATCTCCTCGACACCAAATAAAAAATGCATCGCGACGGGGGGACGAAGCCCCACGACACCTAATAAAAAATGCATGACGGGGAGAGGCGATGCCACATCACACAAAATCAAAAATCTGGTTTAAAGAAGAAGAAAAAATCCCCGATACATAACACGGGCATAAAATCTAGTTTACTTGAAAGCTCCTAAAAAGAAGCTTTCGGATGAGCCCGTGGAAGTAATTTTTTGTTTCTCGAATCTATTTTCTCCTCTTTTTTAGTTTTCACTGTTCCATCTTTCTTCGGGAGGTTCTAGCTTCAAGTCCCCTCCTAATTCTGTTTTCTTTCTTTCTTTCTTCATTTGCTAGCTTAAAACTTTTTTAAAAAGCCAATGGATTTTTTTTTTTTTTGAAGAAGCTGCTTTTGGGTTGTCGTCAGATGATAACAAGGATTTAATCCCAGCGGATATTCTAGTGCTCAACTAGGAAAACGACCAAGATGTGTGTATGGATGTTACAGGTGTGTCACCCTTCACTAGCGATGGAGTTCGTGCCTTCGTCCCAGGCCAAGCTATTTCAAAGGAAATTTCACGTAAGAGTACTAAATACTTGAATGAATGTGCTTCGCATGGTTATGGTCTTGGTGTTTTAGCTTTCACCACCTTAGGTGAGCTCAGTGAAGATTTTGCTTGTTTTTTCAAGCGTCTAAAGAACTGTTTAGTTAATAACGATGCTGGTAGTGGCCTAGGTAGTTTTATTTTTCATAGATTGGGTGTTGCTATTCAAAAAGGAGTTGGTGTCCAGCTTGTTGCTCGGCTGCCAACTAAAAACTCTGTTGTGTAATTTTTCCTAAAATAATATATTTAATTAGAAAAAAAAAACACATCCGAGAATCGAGATGCTCAAAGGATTGTGAACTCTACTGAGAATTGATGTAATCCACACAGAGGTCCAATACAGTTAGTGGTTGACTGAGACATATTAGATTGGCCAATTAGTTTTCCTTTCGTCACGACTCACGGGTGGAGAAAAAAAAGAACATCATTATGAATTTGCGATGGTTTTTGCTTGCATACGGAAGATTTTCATCATATGCTCTGGGGACATACGCCCAGATCATCCTCTCCCTCCGAAAATGCTAGTTATCCCCCACTCATGTCTCCCCAACCATTTCTACCATTAGGTGTCATGGAGATAGTGGTCTAATGCCACACAAAAGGACCCACTGCTAATCTCAATTCAAGGGATCAAGGGGCTAAAAGTTGACACCTCATGAGGGAAATGGGTGGGTTTTTTTTTTTATAAGTCAAAAAATTGTATTAATGAATATCAATATTTACAAGAGTTGTTTACAAGAAAAGAGGTTAGAATAACCCCAAAAACTTGCAAACTATTTGAATCTATAATAAATAACATCTGGGTATTCAACTGATTTAAAAAAAATAGGTCTTCCTTCATAGTGCATTCCTTTACCATTCTCAAGTAGATAGCCCTTTTTAGCCATGTTGTCCGCTGCAAAATTCGCCTCCCTATAGGTATGAATAAACCTTATAGCATCATAAGTTCTACTAACAGCTAACCACCTTTGTCTTGAAAACCAAGGTAAATTAGAGCTCTTAAACGCTTCCACCACACTAAAAGAATCAGAACGAATACAAACTCTTCGTGCGCCCCATCTAGCAGCCCATTCAAGTCCAATAATAACGCCATAAAGTTCCGTCAAGAAATTTGTAGTGATTCCCAGGACGATCGACAAGATCCAAGAACATTACAAGACGCATCTCTGGCTACCACTCCCGCACCAGCTCTGCCTGGGTTTCCCCTTGCGCGCATCACAACATAAAAGAATCTCATCATCATTTGGAGGCTGCCAATAACATTCCACTGGATGTTGTTGCTTAATACTCCTATGCCGGACACGAAAATAATCTAGAATGAGGACGTCTTCTGCATTATTCCTCATATGGACATGGAGACGAACTGAATAATCCTGAATTAGCTTTAGAACACGCTTGTAGAACATGCTCCAGTTTGCTTTCTTTTGTTCGAAAACTCCCTTATTTCGCAATGCCCACAGTTCAGATTTGAGCACAAGGCTTGACAGCAGCCACAAGTCACGCACCATTGGACTTCTCCCCTTTGCTGCTTTATAAGAAGTCAAAAGGTTACTATTAGCATTTAAACCGAAAATTCCAGCAATCCAGTTCCACGCTCGAGCTGCAAAACTACAATGAAACAGAACATGATCAAGAGTTTCCTCGGCAGATGCACAAAGGCAACATTTGTTAGCCAACTGAATTTTGAATCTTCCCCTGATGAGATCAAAAGTAGCACAGGCTCCACGAATAAACTTCCAATTATGAGCAGCCAAAACAGGGTGAATTTCTTTCCTCCAAATAAGAGACGCACTCTCCAACTTGGGGTATTTCTGGCGAATTAGAGAAGTAGCAGAACTGACGCTGAATTCACCAGAGAATTCCGGCATCCAAACTCTTCGATCTTCCCCTCCAAGTGGCGTTGGCAGATTATCAATCTCCAGGCCAGCAACGAGCATTCGTTGTAAATGAACATCTGGAATCACCCATTGGCCTCCATCCAAAACATCACTAACACGCACTGTGTTATCCAGCGTTTGATCATTTAGAGCCTCAGCAATACTAAAATCTGCATACCAAATATCATAATAAAGAGAAGTATTCCTACCACCCCCCAGAAAGACCTTAGTATTATTTTCAACAAGCTTATACACACTACGAACGCCTTGCAAAATGGTGGATTTAATACCCCCAAGCTTGATGCGACCATTACGATCAAATTTTTTTGCCTTAAGATATTCAGCCCATTTCTTTTTAGAGTTACTAATCTTCCACCACAGTATCATAAGCAGCGCATTATTCATAGTAGCCATACGAGTTAAGCCGAGACCCCCCTCCTCAAAAGGGCAACAGATTTTATCATATGCCACCACCACAGCTCGACTAACATTCGAGTCACCTGACCAAATGAAATTCCGGATTGCCCTCTCACATTGCAAAATGAATTTAAGAGGCCATTTATATATTGCCATGTTATGAATACAGTAACTGGCAATAACAGATTTAACAAGAACAATGCGATCATGAAAAGATAATAATCTCCCCTTCCAGCCAGCAAGCTAATTTTTAATCTTTTCAATGACATTGCAGATATGACGATAACGAAAAGTACCTTGCATAATTTGGACACCCAAGTAGCGTTCCGGAAAAGTGGCTACACTCATTCCCAAAAAAATTGCAAGATAAGTACACCTACTCGAGGATCCTCCACCATAATAAATCTTATTATTTTGACGACAAACAGTCTGACCAGAGGCACGCTGGTATTTACCCAATAAATCCACAAGGTTATGTAAACTTTTTAAATTACCTTTACAAAAAATCATAATGTCGTCAGCAAAGAAAAGATGAGTAGGAGAAACACCACCTCTCGTAACCATAGGAGTCATCTTCTTTTCACGAAAAAGTTTCGTAATATTTCCGCTAAGAACATCTTCAATCAAGACAAAAATCAAAGTAGAAAACGGATCTCCTTAACGCAAACATCTATTAATTTTGAAATAACCCTCCGGACTGCCATTCAAAAGAATAGAGATTCTAGCAGACTGCAAGATATTAAGGATCCAGGCACACCATTTCTCAGAAAAACCATAGTTACGAAAAACTTCTAACATAAAAGACCAACTCACCGTGTCAAAATCTTGAGAAATATCTAGCTTGAGACCAATGTTGCCATCTTTGCGCTTAATGTGAAGCTCATTAACCATTTTCGAAGCCAAACTAATATTTTCATGAATATTACGCCCTTTCATAAAGGCAACCTGCTCTTCAGACACAAGTTTGTCTAAAACACTACCGAGTCTAGTAGCTAGAATCTTAGTGAAAATTTTGAAGAAAAAATTACTAAGACCTATTGGTATAAAGTTACGAAGAGTATTAGCACCTCTTACCTTAGCAAGCAAAATGATTAATGAAGAGTTAACACCATTCGGAATATGACCAGCATTCCAACAGTGTACAATGGCCTTGATTAAGTCATCTTGAATAATATCCCAGCAATGTCGATGGAAACAACCAGAGAAACCATCCGGACCCGGCGCACTATCAGCCCCCAAATCAAAAATAGCTTGCCTTATTTCATCCGGAGAATGAATATTGTCCATGGCTAGGCTTTCCTCAACTTATATGGAATCATGTTCAAAATTAAATAATTCACCCTCAATATCCAACTCCTGGCCGTTGAATTTGTCCTCATAATACTGAACTACATGATTCCATAATTGCTCATAGTCAATAATACAAGAGCCATTCGAATCTACCAACTCCGAAATGGTGTTATTGCTTCTCCTAATGCGAATACTGTTATGAAAAAAACTGGTGTTACTCGAGCCTTCCACCAACCATTGATTACACGATTTTTGTTTAAGCATAGTCACCTGCTGTAACCGAGTCTCACTTAGAGTGGCCATAGCATTTTTCATTGCATTGAGCTTAACAGTATCACTAGGATCTTCATCAGAAATACGAGCTGCAGTCTCGAAACGAAGTTGGTCTTGCTTCAAACAAGAATGAATATTACCAAAAATCCTGAGATTCCATTCCTTCATCATAGTCTTCAGCCTCTTCAACTTGTAAGGAAAGATAAAATCCGGAGACCCATGCGCTGGAGCATTCCAACTCTCACTGACCATACGAAGAAAATCCGAATGTAAAAAACACATCTTTTGAACCCTGAATGGAGCTCGTTGAGGCCTAGGAACAACAAAAGGATAACCATTAAGAGTAGAATGGTCGGAAACTTCCCTAGGAAGAGCTTTACACCGCAAATTCTCAAACTTTGTTAACCAAGCAGCATTAATAATTGCACGATCAAGTTTACTGATGATTCTGTGAGTACCAGATTGTCCATTGGTCCAGGTGAACTTGCTGCCCAAAGAATCAGCTTCAAAGAGATTGTTGTCATCCATCCAATAACTAAATTCATTAATGACTGATGATCTTGTTTCACGCCCACCTTTCTTATCATCCAAGCGCAAAATACAATTAAAATCCTCCATGACCAACCAAGGAGTAATTGTATCTTGCATATCGAGTTGCTGCCAAAGTCTTCTCCTAGTCACTTAAACATAACTAGCATGGACAAAGAAATATGAACACCATCCACCGCAATTGTAATAGCCTGTTTACTTGTATTTACAACTGAAAGATTCAACCCATTCATGAAGCAAATCCAGAGATTAGCAATACTAGAACAGGAAGAATTATGAATAACATCTGGAGAATAACCTTCAGTTTGCAGACTCCTACCAAAATTAACAGAACATGCCACTTTCGGTTCAGCAAGACAAAAAACTTCAGGTTTAAAATCCCTTATTAGCTCTTTAAGTTTAGATTGTGCTGCATCACGCGCAACACCATTTATATTCCAGAATAAAACCCGTATAATTAAACTTTTGGGTTTTGATGCTTGGACAGCTTAGCTTGGTTAGCAGAATTTGAGGAGGGTTTGAGTCCTGGTGAAGAACCCCTTCTAGCACGAATACCTAACTCATAGTTATCCTCAAAGTCCTATGCTTAGCTTGTTTGGTTGTTTCATCAATTTTTCCAAGCACTAAAGTTCCCTTGTTTCTGCTTTCACCAAGGATATTGAACTTATTGTGAGAGATATATTCTGAGCTTTCTTTAAGAGCATCACACAAAGGTGTAGACGAAGATGTAGCAGAAATCCTATCAGGATGTGGAATTCTAGTTCTTGCCAATTCGACATTCCCACCTGACTTAGCGTTCAGAGCAGAAGTACTCATCGACCTTGCCTTACTAACTAACACTGAGTGCGTTAATATGGCCTGCCCGTTTTTCCCATATTCAGTAGAAGCCAAACGCAACGCAGCTTCGGATTTTGCTAAGTCATCTTGCAACTGTTGTTCCAACTCAATAGCGTCTCTAATGCTCACAACTTCATTAACTTCTGAGGCTTTTTACGGACCTTTCCCAGCATTGGCTGATGATTCAGGGACAACAGGAATAATGGGAGCATTCTTGCCTTTCTTCTTTCTTCTAGCTTCTTGCCATTCCTTACAAGTATTAGGGTCCGAGCCATGTTGAATTGGAGTAGGAACTGTAACAAGTTGTTAAGAGTTGGCAGCACCTTTAGCACTGTTTTTTTTGTTTTGCGACATTCTGAATCAGAGTGACCAAGAATACAACACTTAGAACAGAATTTCGGTCTCTTAAGAATCTCAAAAGGTTGCCAAAAATCAAGTCCTCCAACTGTAACATGGATACCATCAGTATCTAATTCATCAAAATCAATGTCAATAAGTATTGATGCAAAGTGACCATACTCATGAGCCAGCGTTCTTTTGTTTACCACGATAGGAGTACCCAAAGCTTTTCCCATAGCCAAAAGAGTTTTTTTAATCCAAAACTCAACTGGTAATCTCAGGAATTTAAGCCATACAGTAGCTCGAGAAGATCTCTGTTTATCTGGATCAAAACTAGGGTACCATTCTATTAGGTTTAGGTTTTGCTGAGCAACAACCCATTTTTCAGCTTCTTAGATCTTAGTTTTATCTTGACTGTAACTTGATGATAAAGAAACCTCTATTCAACGGAACAAACTGAACACGATCC
This sequence comes from Papaver atlanticum, assembly GCA_023531105.1. Taxonomy (NCBI): domain Eukaryota; kingdom Viridiplantae; phylum Streptophyta; class Magnoliopsida; order Ranunculales; family Papaveraceae; genus Papaver; species Papaver atlanticum. The sequence goes on from JAJJMB010015988.1 coordinate 1,245,550, forward strand.
TCCCCCAGCTGCCATTAAAGCGCAAGGTTCTTCTTCACATCTGAAAAAACTAGATCCTTAAAATCCAACCTACCAATGAGACTAAACCTCCAAATCGCACATCCTTCCAAGTACAGCTCTTCCGGAATCACAACAGTAGGTTTACCCTCTTTTGTTGTAGGGTTTGGCAGCGTAGTTAAATCAACAATGGTTTTTGGTAAAACCTTCTTACCCTTAAGACGATCAGCATACGTTAATAACTTAGCAGGTTGGGATGGATCAGGAAGATCCCCCATCTCGAATCACCAAGAAGTGACCGAGAATGAAAAAATTGAGAAGTTTGAAAAATCCTAAAAAAAATCGCCAGAGAGCCAAAAAAAAGTTTCTAGAAGATTATGGATGCCTGACTTGAAGGGAAGGGGGGAATGGGTGGGGGAAATCTATGGGGGAAGTGTAGCACTGCCGCTCTCCCTCATAAGCTCTGAGCTTCCAAACTCATGATGATTTTGGAAATCATATTCACTTTTTCATGATCATATAGTCGAGCATAATGTGATAGCTAGATCTTCAAAAGATAACAATTTTTAATCATGCATCCATGTTTAGGTGTACACCATGGATCTACGAATATTAATTTGTGTAGCTTTTTCCTCGAAAACATACCCGTGAGCAAATCGCCAACCGCTAATCCCTCAAAATGTTTATATGGATTGCATTGGATCATGTATAGGTAAGGCATTAAATTATATTATATTAGATAGTAACCCGCACTACGCACCAGGTTAACTTAATCTTCTTCACTAGAGAAAAACAACAAATTAAATTGCACCCCGCTCAATTTTTCTTACATTTTCCCGTCCTCATTCTTGGCATATTTTGGGCCATGAAGAATAAGCATGCAGTTCACTGGAGTTAGAGGTGTATTAAATTAGAAAGGGAAAACCAAGTATTCTGTATTTTGCCAAAATTATCCGGTTCTTATCAAACTTTGAGACCTATCCAGGCATCTAGCAATAATATACATTGGTCAAGCTGGTGGTATTATATTGTTATGGAAGGATGATTTTAATCTAGACATTGTTAACACTTCTAATGATATGATTCATGCCATAGTCAATAATGACCCTACCAAAGGTGATTGGTTTCTCTCTTGTGTTTATGGCACTCCCTATAGAGATGAACAACCAAGTTTCTGGCAGTACATTAATAGGCTAAATAAGTCAGTCTCTATTCCTTGGGTTCTCATAGGAGATTTGAATATTATCATGGATAGCTCTGAAAGAAACATTAGTTCTAACTTAACTTCAGCTGAAGTGCTTCATTACATTAGAGACTCAGACCTTCATGATATGGGTTTTATAGGGAATCCCTTTACTTGGACTAGCAATAATCATGGTACTGGCAAAATAAAATCTAGATTAGATAGAGCTTTAACAAATAGTGAATGGTCTATAAGTTTCCCTGATTCTAAACTAGTTCACTTACCTCGAAATGGATCTGATCATACCCCCATCATGTTGTCTTTGTACAATCCTCCAACTATAACTGGTAGAAACTGGAAATTCTTTGCTCATTGGCTTCAGGATAATACTTGTCTGAATGAAATATCAAATGCTTGGAAATCTAACCTTTCAGGTTCAGCTGGGTTTATTCTTAATGACAAGTTGTCTAATACTAGACATTTATTATCTATCTGGAGCAAACAAAAATTTGGTCACATCAGAGCTAGAATACATGAACTACAACAAGATCTATCCCAACTTCAAATGTCTGACATTCAAGGAAATAATACTTCTGAAGTTATGAGAATTGAAAAGGAAATTGATGCTCTTAATGAAGTACAAGCAAGTTCTAATATGCAAAAATCAAGAGACCAATTTTATAATGAGATGGACAGAAACTCTAAGTATTTTCACATAAGAGCAAACCAAAGAAAGGCAAGAAACAGAATTGATTCTCTCGTATCTTTAGATATTACTTGGTGTCAAGACAGAGATTCTACTGAAAATCTTCTTGTTTCACACTTTAAGAAGATTAGCTCTACATCCAGTCCTGCAGACAGTTCTCAGTTTCTCCAGTATATTCCAAGAGTTATTTCTGATCAAGATAATGTCTTATTAACCTCCATTCCTTCAGGAAAAGAAATCTACAGTGCTCTATCAAGTATGGAACCATGGACAACCCCTGGTCCAGATGGTTTCCCTCCAGGGTTTTACAAACACAATGGCAGGTAGTTAAGGAAGATGTTTGCAATATGGTCAGGTCTTTTGTCATCTCAAGTTATCTTCTCAAGAAAATCAACAACACTAGAGTTACTCTAGTGCCAAAGTCACCAACAACTCACAAACCTGAAGACTACAAGCCAATTGCTTTGTGCAATACAATTTACAAGTTAATCTCTAAAATTATTGAATTGAGACTTAAAAAGCATATGCCTGTTATTATTTTACCTATACAGTCAGCTTATGTTCCTGGCAGGTTGATTTCAGAGAATATTTGTTTAGTGCAAGAACTTGTTAAAGCCATGAAGAACAAAGGAGGTAGAACAGGTCATCTAGCTCTCAAAATGGATATGTCAAAGGCTTTTGACAGACTGGAATGGGATTTTCTCATTGATGTTCTTAAGAAATTTGTCTTTAGTGAGAAGTTGTGTCATCTAATCCACCAGTGTATTAGCACAACTGAGATTAAAATCTTGATAAATGGCTCTCCTTCAAAGTCCTTCAAACCAACAAGAGGAATTAGGCAGGGAGATCCCCTTTTTCCTATCTTTTTATCTTAGCTATGGAAGCGTTTTCTAGACAGTTAAATCACCATGAGTTGAGAAACCAGCTAACAGGCATGAAAATTTCAAGATCAGCTCCGAAAATCAATCACCTTTTGTTTGCAGATGATTGTATCCTTTTCTGCAAGGAAAATCAAGTCCAAGTTAACAAACTACTTCAGCTCATAGAGGATTTCAGCAAATGTTCTGGTCAGCTAATCAATTTTCACAAGTCTGTTGTTTATTTTCTCAAATAACATGAATCCTGAGGCCTGTAAAATTATCAGTGGTATCTTACAAGTTAGGCAACTTAACATCAAAGAAGATAAGTATTTAGATCTTCCTTTCTTTGTGGGCGGAAATAAGAAAATACTTTTTTCTTCTCTTGTTGCAAAGATGACTTCTAGATTGTCAAGATGGAGAAGTGCAAACATGTCATAAGCAGCAAGATCTGTCATGGTAAGAAATGTTACTAGTGCTATCCCAGTACACAACATGATCTCTTTTAAACTCCCAGATGCTACTATAAAGGAACTGAATTCAATCCAGCAAAAGTTTTGGAGGAATAAAAAATCAAACAAAGGTAAGCATTATATTTCATGGTCTGGTGTTAATAGGCCAAAAGAAGAAGGTGGTCTTGGATTTCGAGATTTGGAACTGTGTAATAGAGCTTTGTTAGCTAAATTTGCCTGGAGACTAGCCACAGATAAAACTTTTATTTGTGCTAAATCTTTACAGGTTAAATATTATCCTGATGGAGAAGTTTTTAATGCTCAAAGTGGTAATAAATCTACTTGGTCATGGAGAAGTATCAACAGTGAATTAGAATTTGTAAAAAGATTCAGTTGTTGGAGTTTGGGTAATGGCAACAAATTCTGATCTAGAGCCATAGATGGATATCTCAATTGGAAGGGCCTCCAATCCCAAGATATGGTGTTACAAACCACCAAGATTACATCTATGTTCATCAATTGTTCTCTCAAAATACTGGAGGTTGGGATTATAATCTGGTATTCAGTCTCTTCGACTCAGTTACTGCTAGGTTAATTCTCAATATTTCTATCCATCACAACCATGAAGACAGATTGATCTGGACCCTTGAAAAGAGTGGTCTCTTCACATTCAAGTCTGCCTATCGTAAGATGTCTGAAAAAAAGAATTCTCATAGTTTGGTTGGGCGACACACGAATTATATTTACAAGAAACTCGGGAAATTACCCCTTCTTCCTAGAATCACCCAGTTTGTGTGGAAGTGTATTAGGAATATATTACCTACAAGGGACAAACTATCTCATGTCATTCAATCTGGAGATTACAGCTTCCCCTTGTGTGCTCAGTTCGATGAAACAACATCACATTGTATTCTTGAATGTGATATAGCCAAAAGAGTATGGTTATCTTCTCTGGGTCTTCATATGCAGACTACCATGAACTTGCAGAATTGGGTCTGCAATCTGATTGAAAAGCTTCTTTCGAATACTATACAGGAAAATGAAATCTGCAGATTCTTCATAGTGGGCTGGTGTATTTGGAATGGGAGACATGATAAGGTCTTCAAGCCTCATAGTACTTCACTAGATAATATTATCTACTGTGCCAGGAAAGAGATAGCTGAGTTTGAAAGAAACTGTAATATTCCAAGAGGAACGACCAGACTTCAACCTAGCTTAGAACTTCACTGGTCTCCCCTTCAAAGAGGGTTTTATAAAATTAATTGTGATGGGTCTTTCTCTCATGCTAACAATACTGGTGGCATTGGTCTAACAATTCGTAATTTTGTAGGTGAGCACAGGGGTCAAAATGCATCTACTTAGCAGCTTCAACAAGTCCTGATCAAGCTGAATGCAAAGGATTGTGGGAAGCATGTCAATGGGCCAAGGAGATGAACATGGAAAAGGTGGAGTTCGAGCTGGATTCAAAAATAGTTGTTGATGCTGTGAATAAAGAGCCTTTCAATATTGATTGGAGTCTCCGTAACTTAATTTTAGTAATAAAGTGAGTTGGAAATGTAGCTATGTTCCTAATAGAATAAATAGAGTTGCAGATATCCTGTCAAAATCTGCCAGAATAGAAAGACTTTGTGGAGTTTGGTTGTTAGTACCTCCTAGTAATATTGTTGCGCAATTGCAGGAGGATAAAAACTATGTAAGCAATTCTCTATAATCAAATCGATCTTTCAGTTTCAAAAAAAAAAAAAAAAAAATCTTTCAGACTTTCAAATTAACGAACTATTCAAACCATCTCTTATAAGCAATTCTTTCAGAAAATCTTAATACTTGCATACAATAATATCCAAAGAACTCCAAAAAAATGAATCCTGTTATGTTTGGTACCTACATATATACACATCAAACCATAGGGCTTATCAGAGAGAAATTCCAACTGAGAAATAATCCTCGCATGTACGTTACTTATAACGATATATAAACCATAACGAAAACATTAAAATCGCTTTCACTATGAGAGAAAAAGACAATGAGAGAGGCATGAACCATACACTCTTAGTTTTTGATACTAATCTTTATGAATACTAGCAAAGACACATGCGCGATGCAAGTGCCGTTCCGTTCTGTAAAACATTTTTACCCTCCATTGCTACAAAAATAAGTGAACTTGTTTCTGCATCAACATTATTTACTCTTCTTCAAACTACTTCAACCTAAAAATTACACAAAGGCAGGAGATGCAAAACAAAAAAATAAAAATAAAAATAAAATAAAAAATGAATCAGAAAAATATGAATATGATTAACACATGTTATGGCGAATCGCCAAGGAGAGACGCAAAAGGTGAATCCGCTGTCATGGATCATCTAAAGAATGCCACTGCCACCTTAGAATCATCTAGTAAAACCGCATGAGCGATGCGCCTGTCACTTGAGCGCATCTGAAACTGATGCACACAGAATCCTATTATGGAAGTACTTTTCGACGTGGAACCATTTGACATCAGCATCCTTGCATTTTTTTTCATGGCCCGTTATACCTATCAACTGAAGCAAAGACGTAATGGGACCATTCCATTGGTTCAATCAAATCTCCTTTATTTTTTGTCTAAGAGGATGAAAACAATCAAAAATATTTGAGACTTTACCGTGTTATGCTTTTCCAGCAGTAACCCAAGTGTTTAGACTCCTCCATGTGGACTGACACAACTTTTATAACTGCTACACCAATCCATAGACTACGCTTGTCCCGTGACACTTGGTGCGCGCAAGCTCCAGCTACAACAAAAACAAAGAACACAATTAACCACGGCTATAAATATCAACAAAACGTACACATAAACAACTATTTTAACGCGACAAAAATAAGTTCAACTAACCCTCAGTCGACCACCCTCAAATTTATATCCAAAATCCTTTCAATCATGGTCAAATTACTATTACGAGCTGTGTTGCAACGATACGGATACGGCATCGGATACAAGATACCAATACGCTACTATGATACACCAACTTCAAAAAGTAAAATACGGCCATACGGCATACTCAATATTGATCGGTAGTTTAACATAAATATATTATATATAAGATAGAAACTTAAAAAAATACATACATGTGTTTGCATGATCAAAATATAAAATGTATGATTAACCTCACTGGAGAGAGAAAAAGTCTGGATAAGAAGGAAGAAAGTCTAGAGCAAGATCAGTGGACAGTTTTGGAACTAATATTTTGTCAGTATAGTTAAAACTTCTCATAGAATCTAGTAAAATATCTAAATTTTCTAATATTTAGTCAAAGTTTTCTAACTGAGTTGTATCTTGAAGTATTGGGAGTATTAGTACGCGTATCCGTGTAAATACGTATCGATATGGCAGAAAAAAAATTTAGGCGTATCGTTGTAACACAAATTATGAGTAAAAAAAAACAGAAAAAGGTAAGCAAAACAAAAGTTATCATCATCTTTGGGTGCTGCTGTTATCACTTCCAACTTCAACATAGCCTTAAAAGGGGAGAATAATGGCCAATGATGCAAAAGAACAAAAATAACATACATTGAAGGAGGAGACAAATGAATATGTAATATTTAAAAGTCATATACGATAGAGTCCATTGGATCCACAGGTGTTCTTGACTGGTTTCTGGTTCTAACCAATGACATATGGAGCACAGGAGCAGTGAACTTAATGAAATCAACGTGCTTTATTTCTCACACATTCTTTTTTGTTTTAATTTTACAGGCTATTATTGGTGATAAAGTTGATGTTCCTCTGTACATTTCCATTAACATACTAATGATGTTCTTTCCTGCACACGCCACAACCACTTGACTGAATGAAACAAAGATTTGGTGTTTTATCCCCTCACAACATTTTGAAACACCTTTCTTAGTCTGAAACAACATCATTAAAATAATATGTAATGTCATAAAATCTTGGGGACTTTCTCCCGAAAATGGTAATACACCCAAAAGAACATTCAAGCTAAAAAGTTATAGTTCGCAGAGTAATTGAGTCTGCTTGTTATTTGCTATTGCCATCATGCTTTTGTTTTATCTTGATGGACTTACCTCCTTCAAGTAAGAACCTAAGGCATTATACGGTTGCAAAAGTCAGTGGCAAGACTCATGAGCAGGTTTCTTATTACAAAATGCAGAGATAGTTTGCAGTAGATTTCGCACTTCGGAGTAATTGCATAACAGAAATGTGTCGCATATATAAAGCTCTCATTTCTGCCCATATGATAAAACTATAAGAATTGACTATTTCACCATAGAGTAACTTACATACTATTCGTGTGATGTTCCACATTTTTGAAGGAGACGAACCTATACTTACCGACATATTACATTGAAATGCACCTTCAGATCTTGCATGTGGCTTGGGTTGGATTTCAATTTTTTCTGTGCGAATTTTATCCGTTGTCTAGTGTCTTTTTGCACATGCCTTCAGTTTATGCTTCTCTCAGATATCGAAGGAAGTTCAGCCAGGACATACTATAGTACTGAGAAGCAAAGTACACCAACATAGTTTAATTTTATACTATACTAAAGCCTACGTGCACTTAAGAACCAAAGTTAGGGCACATTTACACCATTCATAGTTAGCCATTTGCATACACAATTACAGTACTTCAAAGTGAATAAGGTACCATGCTCTGACCGGCATCTACTCCCTCCGTCCCAAATTAGATGAGCTAGTTATAGTTTGCACAATTCTTAAAGCAAGGAGGGAAGGGTAGTTTATGTTTAATAACTTTTAAGCTAGTTATGTTTAAGTATTTTTTACAATTATACCCTTATGGATAATAACTATTAAAATTTAGAAATGATTTATCTCTAAAACTATACCACGGTGTTTCGTAAACTTTATACCGTTGAAAAGCATTTTAAAACACCTATGTAACGAATATAAACATGGCTATCAAATTATACATATTTCTTATAGTAACAATAATCAATTAAAAGGGTAGTTTTAGAAATATCCCCTTGATTAGTAAGATAGCTCATCTATTATGGGACAAAATTTAAAACCAACTAGCTCATCTAATTTGGGACGGAGGGAGTATTAAAACTTTAATTTTTAGAAACTCGAAATTGTTAAACCTAACCAATTTGAATTTTAAACCTAACCCAAATTGAATCCAACACTGTTTTTCATAACTGAAATACTGGAACAAAAAATCAACATAGAAACCTAAAACCAATTTGAACTTCAATTTGTCCTAGTTTGTAAAAGTTAACCCTAATTTCACATACAAAGAAATATAAAAAATTGGGGAATTCATAATTAAAATCATACAATCAGAAGCAGTCTGGAGTTTTGAATCAATATTCATGCGTTTCACTTCATCTTGTTCTTTGAGAAACCCAAAATTAAAAACTTAGCAGCAGAAGAACATTTATATAGGGTTTTTTCAAGTAGCAGAGAGTAAAGAGGGTAAGGAGAAAAAATTGTTGGAGATTCTTTGAAAAGAAGATTTGACCACAAATCACAATTTTTCTTAGTATCGCCTCATTCAGAATTTAAGTTTGGGTTTCCATTACTTTCTACAGAGAAAAACAGTGAACAAAGAGGAGGAGAAATTGGAAACTAAAGTCGAAGGAGAGAAAGAAAAAAGAAAAGAAATGTGAATCGCAAAATTGGGTTCAGCGGGGTTCGACATCGAATCCTTTGGTTGCCTATTTTACAGATATAGCCTTCCTAATTTAGGATTAATACATCTCATACCTCTGCATGCTATAATTATTTGAGGGATAATTTAGAAACTTCCATGGTATGAAACCAAAACCACCCAAAAAGGAGGGCTTTTCTTTATTATAGTATAAGATAAGATTATTGATCTCCATAAGTGTACAGATTCCGCAGTGCCTAACATTTTAGCCAGAGTAGCAACAACGACATTAGTTCTTAACTTCTCAAGAAGCTCCCCATAAGTACACATATATTTCCATACGGAAAACAAAATATACAATCAATCAAAAGTATGAAAGGGCTCGCTGCAACTTCAATAAGAACTGAACTATACATTAAGCAAACTACTTAGACCATCCAACGCAGGTATATAAGCAAGTGACTATATTAAAATGATCAGAATTATACTTTACCTCCATGTCACGCCTTATAGAATGAATTTATCAGCCGACGTCAATTGAGCCTGCGTGCAAAACTGGCATACCTTTTGTTTGCTGATAAATTGTAACCTTCAAAGCCAACTTAAAAACCTTACTTAAATCTAAAGATTAACCATAAAAGTATCACACATTATTCTTGCCTTCATAATTATGAGTTAAGAGGCCAAATGAATCCGAAGCCATTTCAGGCCTTGTTAGTTGAAATACATCAGTGCCTAAACAAATTGTGCCTAACACTAAAATAGAAGATGTAGAATGAAAAAGAAACCCACCACCTGAAAAACCAATTGAGTTGAGTTGAGGTTAGTGATTATTCACGGATTTGAAATGAATGCAAAGGACTGAACTGCAAAATTTGCAAATAATAGCCAAGAACATTTATATACTGGACACACTTTAGCTATAAGTGGGTTGCAGACAGCTAATAAAACATATTTAGAATAAAGAGGAACGTCTCCCTCATCTGAAAGCCATCGTTATTTTACTAATAAACAATTGAAGAACACCTAACAGGAAGAAATTAATGAATCATATGAAACTAAAGGAAGATCGCATATTTCATTGAAGGAGCATTAATTATATACTTAAGCAGATTGTTCTTTGATGCTAGCTTAAGCGGAGATAGATTTCTGTGGAGAGAAAATCACCCAACGTCACATTTACAAAAGTAGAGAAAAGAGACATACCTCAAAAGTGAGTATGCAAAATCTCACCTTGAATCACTCCAAGAGTTCTTGCCATTATTGATTTTGATCGAACTGAATTTTTCTACAGATAAATAAAATAAGCATAGTAAGGATTTCAAATGACTGAAAAAAAATAGAACCCCCTATTCTATTCAAACCGAAACCCTTTTACCGCCGTTTCTTTTATTCAGAAACTGAAACCCTCATTTCTGAGCAGTAAGCCACTAAAAACTGGTTTCTTATCATACTTCCCATTGAAAGCAAGTTTACAGCTTAAACTCCGGACAACCAAAATCATCAGATTGAATCTTCAAATCACACGATTCACACGCAATATTAAAAGAAAAATCTATAGTAGAGAACTTAAGTATTAATTTTTATTAGTCATTTCCACGAACACATGATGCTCTACACAGTTAACTGAACTTTGAAAAACTTACATCGGCGTGAACTCGGCGGAAGATATACGGGAATTTTAATTCAACCTTAGTATTGAAGCGAAGGAAACCAAAGCCAATACAGTCTTGTTGTGGTTACCTTATGAGCAATATTCTCATCAGAATTATTTCAAATATTAGCAAAACCCAATTTTAATAATCTAAGTTGAGATTAACTTACACTATCTAAGCTGATGGATACCCTCATCGGAGTCGATATCTTCATCAGCATGAGAAAAATCTGAAATTCAATTGAGACGGTGATTAGGAAAGTGATAGGGGTTTATGTCTTAAGTAAAGATAGAGAAAGAAGAGGTATACGAAAAATTACCTTCTTCATCAACAACGATTTCTTCGTTCAAGAAAACCGATTATTCACCATTCTCATCTCCATCTTTTTATACTTCACATCCTCTCTCTTTTCTCCGTTTCTCTGGTTTTTTCACAAAAGTGGGGACGTGGGGTTAGCTACGTTTGCCAGTTTTTCATTGGTTGGGAGGTGTAAGTATGGTGTCAAATTATTACTCGCCCATTTTTATACTTTTTACTAATTTATACTTGGTCCCATTGAATATTAGAGAGAAAATGGAGGAAAAAAAAAGGGCCCCTCAATGGGTAATTAGTAAACTTTCCAAATAAGGAAACAAACCTATTTTTTGGTTTGACATATCCAAATAAGGAAACAAACCTATTTTTTGGAAATGGAGGGAGTAATTTTTGTTAGGCTGTGTTTGATAGGAGGCAGATCACTTTGCTAAGAAAGGAGTGCACCTCCAAAAAGACCAAATTCAATGCTACAGAGATAAACCAACTTCTCTCACTCACATGGAAATACCTGATCAACCTTACTATTAATTATTATTATTATTATGTGGTATTTTCTATTTAATTAAATTAATAACAAATTACATAGGATTGACCGATAGGGTTGGGAGCCTAGCAACAATTTGCGCTCCTATACCCTTTTGGATAGCCACGCTTATCCTATAAAAGAGAGAACTGGCTATCTTAGAATTAACATCATAGTTTGCAAGGCAGTTTCTCAATTTGTTCAGAAAAACAACAAAATCATCTCCTAATTCACCCAGAGTTGTGAACGCCAGAACACCGAAACTGTGGCCATGAGAAGTGCACATATCCAAGTACTTGGTTCTCTTGCGCGTGATAGCTGCAGAAATAACACGTCCAGGTGTAAAACTTCGAAGCCCCCCGGGGGGGGGGCGCGAAAGGTGAGACACCCGTGACATCAAAGAAGGTGTCTAGGCCGTTCTCCCAATTGTAAACCAAGACGTCAGCTGGTTTTAGATAATTTCCGTCGGCTAAGAAACCTAAGTTGTCTTCCTTCCTAGCTGCAACACTCCAGGTGTAAAACTTCGAAGCCCCCCGCGAAAGATAAGACACCCGTGACATCAAAGCATGTGTCTAGGCCGTTCTCCCAATCGTAAACCAAGATGTCAGCTGGCTTTAGATAATTTTCGTCGGCTAAGAAACCTAAGTTGGCTTCCTTCCTAGCTGCAACACAGACTTTATAGCAAATATCTATAACCACGTCTCGGACAAGATCATGTCGAAATTTGAGGCCCACTTCATTCGCACAATGAATAGCATGGTCGCCGAAAACATCCATAGCATGGCCACAGCATGAGCAAGTGCTATCTTCAGCAAACATAGGTACACCTGGCCGATATTATAGAATGGCCCTAAATTGTCTAGGCCCCAAAGTTTGGTTAAGCCCAGCAATTGGTATTGCTTTCAAAAAATGAAGCAAAATGAAGAGTCTTAATACAAAGAGTTCGTTGGTAATCAAAACCTTACCATAGGTTTGAGTAATGTTCTATTTCTTTTGGTTTTTTAGTTTCTTTTTGTTCTTTCTTGATAATGGGCCTTGTTGGTCTTGTATTTTTGTCCTCTATGATTTTTAATAAAGTTGGTTTTTCAAAAAAAAAAAAAACATGGAATTAGCCATCTTTCCATGGAAATAACGTGTTTTCCATTGTTTGGTCAAAAATTTGTTTCCATGGAATTGCAAAAAAAAAAACGTGGCCTAAAGTATGTTTTAAACTCAATTCCATGAAATTCCATAGAAAGTCTTTCTTTGCCTCCCCCAGGGAACTGATTCTATGGAAACTTTCCATGGAATTGTTTCCTTTCTCTGTTATCAAACACATCCTTAGTTTTGTGGGGCCAGAATTAATGCGATAGCTCTATTTCAAATACTCTCGTAAAAATTGTCCACATCAGATTTTGGTGGTGCCAGAATGAATGAGAATTGAGTATTGTGTTTTAGTTATCATGTTGTTAGATTAGATAGATAGATATAGATAGGTACATAGATAAATAAATATCGCCTGCACATTCGTACTAGAATAAAATATCCCCATTTTATATTCAAGGAATTAGCACGTCCGACATTTACATTTTCCGCCGCATTTCGTATAACTGGACATCGCAGCGTACAAATCTGCCTAGACCTGCTAAGTAATAGCAATGTTTATATGCGGATATATAAGTCATTTTTGCAAAAGTTTTAACGCCCTATTCCGAATTTAGGTAAGCCGCCTAAAATCCAAAGTGTGGCATACGCATGGGCCATTTTACACGCTCAAACCGTCAAGCCAACAAATGGAAATCGGGCTATTGTATGGAGCACATTGACAATAATCCATAAATTAATTAATTTCATTAAATTAAATAAAACTGATAAAAGTTGTATAGTTCAATAAAATATTTAAAACAAAATTAATCCTAACACGCAGGTTGGTCCCCAAAATAAATGCTAATAATATATTTAAAAGAAACAAAAGTCTGATCTTTAAAAGAACTCAATGGACATTTAGCTAATTAAGCACATTAAAAAAATGACGAAGTAGCTTTTCGGAACAAGAATGCAAACTACAAGTTAGGTTGCTCCACGATCACGATCTCCTGAAAAATAGTGAGTTGGGTCAGATCCCAACTAAAAATAGGCTTTCGTACGCTGATAACCTCTATAGATCAATCTAATAGGTTAAAAGAACATATTTGAAGAAAAGAAGACGGTGAAAATGAAACGTAAATAATTCAAATAAAAAGAAATTTGTACCAACAGTAATTAAATCAACACCTTAATATTTATAAAAAGAACGGGTTGCTCTAAAGTGAAAACAAAATTAAGGTGCTAAAACTACCCATATGAACTAAACAGGATAGAAATGCTCTCATCCCACTCACTCTATTAGCTCGCAGTACCCCATGTAGTTAAGATCCCTTAGAGCAACTGCAGTGGCGCGGGTATAACCAAAGATCAAAAACTACACAAAAAACTTAAAAAAAAAAAAGGTTTACTCCGTGCTGCCACGCTACGGTGCACGAGTAAAATTTGATCGAGCGCACATAATAATCTCGCCTGGTTCAAACGTAGCTTAAATGTTCGCTTGTCATCAAGCCAATATTATGTGCCCGCCCCACTTAATGCTTGACCATGATTGAAACGGATGTATAACATCCGCCCCACCATCAAACGGACATTTAAGCTGTGCCTGGATTTCGTGCGTAGCTTATACATTCGTCCCACTCCAAACGAACTTTAAAACTGCGCCTGGTATCGAGCGTACTTTTAACTTCCGCTCGACCAAATATAGTTTTGGTATGGATTTCAGACCATATTTGATCTGATATTTGGTTTTGGTATAGTATTTAATCTTTACTCCGTCCCACCGTGGTTCGTTTGGGGACCAAAATTTTGGTTATGGTCGTCCATTGTGGTCGCTCTTAATCAACTTTAATACTCACATCTGTCATTTCTCTGGTCCACTTGATTACTCAACGGTGCATTGGATAAATAAGTGTTGGCATCGACTCTCCAAATTCCAATAAATCCACTGAATATTATGTGACCCTGCGGACATGGCAATTTAACTCATGACAGTCGAGCCAACCACGACATTGGACTACACATCATCTCTACTCAAGTTCACATAGCATTACCAAAACAACCATACCATAACATGATCGACTACCAAATGATCACAACATTGTCGTAGGCACGCGATCAGTACTAGCGGCTCCTAAAACAATGGAACCAAAAAATCCTATGAACATTTCCAATAAACCTTCCACTATTAATCTAAAGGCCCATACATATTCGTACACCGATCGAGAGGAAAAATTAACTTTATGAGTCAAACTCCACTAGACTTTGTACCAACCAGTTTATATATATGTTTAGAGACATTCATTGAATCAATATGAATTTAGTACCACTTATAACATACCACACGTAATCCATAAACTTAGCATTAAGTTTAGCCAAATCTAACTTAGTTTGATCTAATCAAAAAGTACTAGACAATATAATGCTCAAATTCCATGATTGCGAACCTTCGACCTATTAATCACTTTGAGACAGTCTCATACTCAGTCCGACTAGGACTAACCTATATATTAGCAACCACATGAAACTAGAGTCATGGTTAACTCCATAAAACATGAAAACAAGGGTCTGAATACCCATATATATATCGAAGGAAGGATAACATACTGGGTCTTCATCACAATCAGTAAGAAAATGTTTTAAAAATCGTTTGAAATGAAGATATGAAACCTAAGGCTCACTTGTATCGCTGGTTTGTAAAAAAAAAACTTAAACTCCAAGACCATAGAATCCGTAAACTCCATTAACTTAACTATAAACGTTATAAGAGAAGGAAAACCTACCTGATTTTTGGCAAGAAGGTGATCCATTTATCGAAACCAATATTTAGCCCTCGAATCAATCTTGTTTCTTCTTCAAACTCTCCCTTGCAGCGGCTAAGGTTTCCCAGAGAAAAGTTTTAGACGGCCGGTTTCGATTATGTTCTTGTACACAAAAAAGTAACCATATCCTCTTACTATATATTCTTAGCAAACTTGCAAAATAGTCAGAGATTTCCTCCACAAAAAATCTCACGACTGTTACTGATGTTGTGGTGGGATAAATATATGTATACCCAATTATGAACACTATTAATCTACATTAATTAGTGGACAAGGGGTTCCCCCCTCAAATAAAAGAGGATTTCGTCCTCGAAATCAGCCTACATTTACCGATTTAAGATTTCTCCCCCTTTTTGTCAATATAAATTGGCAAAGGTACGAAAACTATGGGATCGTAATGAATTCTCAAAAGATAATTCATGACTAAAAAGAAACATATCAACTTTCTTTCGATGATTTCACATAGTCGAAACTTAGTGTATTTATCAAGGAGTTTATTAAGATACAAGTTAACCCCTTCAAATTCCACAACCGCTCTCCCCACAAAGATATGGCAATTAAGCACAAGTTCATTTAAGAACTCTCCCCCATTTGATGTCATTCCCAAGAGAAAACATGAGCGACCTTACTTTTAAGAGAAAAGAAAGATTTCTTTGGACATTAACAAATCACATGGATTTGTATCCAGTAAACCTCGAGTAAATTAAACACAGGAAGATCTTATTGATTAATTTATCCGGAAATCACTCAACATAAGAAAACTTACGGAGTAAATACAGTATTTTCACATAATAGTGGATCAGGGAACGATCAATACTGCGGAATTTCTCAAAAAGTTCATTATATCTTTTATCAATATATGCATAAAGACATAATTGACTTAACTTTTGAGGCTTTGAGCATATATGAGATAACAACACGATTCACGAACGTAAACGCATATATATATTATAAGACATTTGCAATATATAAAACCAATAAGATTAACAACTGCAAGTTCATCTTCCAAACAACTTATAATTTAAATAAATAAATCTAAAAACATTGCAAGATGAAAATCATTGGAAATAGCTATGTGTAATCACAATATTTGCTATACCAAACCTTAGTTATCCTTCTTAATCATAAGAATAGATTCTCATAAGAAGTTTCCTCGACATTAACAAAAACCTAAAAACATACTAAGATCAAAGTACACTTTCGGAACCTTCACGGGTTTTGAGACCTTTGAGTTTGTGACTAACAGCATCTACTGCTTCTTCGGAGAAGATATCCTCGTTGAGAAGATCTTTTACATGTGCCTTCAAGAAAACAAGGTCAGAAGTAACCTTTTTCAACTCAATTCGTAACATATCAAGACCCTTCATAATATCAACAAGCTGCAGTTTTGCTTTCTCAAAGTATTTAAGAAAATCATGAACAACTTCAGCAGAAATCATCTCTTCACGTTCCACATCTTAATGATCATATGCATAGTAGCATGAGATATCAGGATTTTCTCCAGTGATTTGAGATTCATCAAGATTTTCTTCTACTAGTGTTTTTTTCTTCTTTCCCTTGGATCGTAACCGTTACCTTTATCAATAAATCCTTTCATAAAGTCGCAAGTGGGAGAAGGAGAAGACATTCTTGATAAAATAAAAATAACCTAGAGTGAGAGAACTCAAATCAATAGGATCAATATATAAACGATTTCACAGGAAATATATTTTTAGGGTTTTAGAGTTTGTTCGTAACATGCAACAAACGGGTACCCGTACGAACATCAAACTCAACCCATGAGATTCTAAATAGTTATAAATAACTTTAGAGAGCACAATTTATAAGAAACTGTACAACAAGTCTTTGTAGCATAGAAGTTACACAGAAAATACTTTACACAACTTAGCTCAATAAATCTTTATTCTCAAAGGAAGAAAACAATTTAGAGCACAAGAATAACAAAGATTCAGTTGTAACAACCTATTCATACAGAAGACATACATGTTTTTTATAACTCACAAAAAGAGTTGGTACTTTCGAGTAATCTTCAACAAAGAAAAAAATATGCACTGTTGTCTGTAATCAATAATCTAGCCATAAGAATTGGACCAGTAGAAAGACTAACTCATCTAACCAAGAACTATACGACAAATAGTTCACCTGATTATTAGCATACCTTACTCAACAGTATTTTCATGAGTAAGATTCCAACCCTTGTGATTAATTGGCACAAGAATGAGCATCACACTCATTATATGGATTATGTTTTTGTTTAAACCATTTTTTACGTCTTAATCTTGGAAAATTCCCTATCTGATGTGAAAAATCGTCATAAAACTTACTATCATCAAGATAAGTGATAGGTGCCAAATATTACATAATTCTTTATAATTTTATTGGCACTTATCTCATTTTGTGTGCTTTAATTTCCCATTTTATGCCAAATCCTATATTTTATTGTTTTAGAGTATAATTATTGTATCTAATTTAATTTTGTGATTTTAGGTAGTTAAATAAAGCTTGGAAGTATGGAGAAGCAAAAGGAGCAGAGAAATGGGTATCTAGTGACAACTGAAGAGAAGAAGTAGAAGGCAATGAAGAGTAAAAAGAAGAACCCGTGCAATCCGTTGGCACCAATGAACACGTCAATCGCGTATTCATGCCTTACACCAGAAACTACTTCTTTCCCAACACAAAACCTGGGTGTTACTGAGAAACACCCTAACAACACCTTTTTTCTTCTCAAAACTCCTCACGACCAGAAGCTTCAATTTTCTCCTAATTCACTCCATCTTCTCTACTGTGTACTCTAACCACCACGACCTCACCCCTCTCCATTCACTCCACCTTCCCTTCGTACCCAACCTCAACATACATCAAACCTCCATTTCTCTCTTTCAATCTTGTCAACAACAGTGACCTAGCTCGAGGTTTCATTATTCAAACAGCAATAGGAAGATGAATATAATGAAGCATGAAATTTCATATCAATCTGTTAAGAATAGTCAGTGAAAAGCAGTGCCATACCGAAGATAGTGAGTGGTCAAGATGAAGTGGTTCAATTATAATTAGACAACTAGTAAGTGACATAATTCTTATACCTAATTTTATGGTTGTTTACTGTTGATATTTGATGGGAATTTTATGTATAAGAAGAGAGGAGGGTTGTAGAGGAAAATTAAGCCCGGTGCAATCTGCTGTTATTAGGTTTAGGTTTTATTTCAATTTTACTTATGTTCTAAAAATATCTGCTAAGGAAGAGATGAAACCCCTTTATTAATTAGAATTTCTCTTGTTTGATTTCACTTCTTCTCCATGGAATTTTATTGAAAAGCATGGCTTGATTTCTGAATACTAGCAAATTACTTTCACCTTGTATGTGGAGCATCCATGGTAGTTAGAATAATCCGTTGTTGTGTATTCAAGCTCTATGTAGACTTATTTAGTTTAATTTGTGATTACCTATGCCTTAAACAGATAGGTAATTCTAGGAATTGACATATTTTGTTGAGATTAAGTCATCACATTTGTTAGTAATTATATCATATCTCCAAGGTAGTTTGAGGCTAGCATCTCTATAGCTCCTTGATTGCAAAGAGAACTAGTGTATCAAACTAGGGAATTTCTATGCATCTAGGTGGTGGATTCAAAGCCGTACTTAATCATTGTATTGTTTTCAATCTTGCTTCTTTTAGTATAATCATCAATTTCTCGTCGTATCGACTAACCCATTTCGTCTCTAAATTAGTATTCGTAGAACCTTAGAAGTTTAGTTTAATCAATCCGACTCCCCGTATGATCGACCCGTATTTTCCATTGTCTGCATTATAGACGCCGCGCGGTTTATAATCGTAAGTTTCTAAGCATACCAAGTTTTTGGCGCCGTTGCCGGGGAGTTGGCAAACGGTGTAGTTCGATTTATAGGTTTCATTTATACTAGCTTGTAGTTAGGAATTGTACATAGTTTTTCTTGTTTTCTTATACATAAAACAAAAAAAAAATTCGGTACCTATCTGATGGTCTATACCTGTCCTGATTTTATTCGATATTTTGTTGTTTCACTAGAAGCATGTTTTAGTGTCTTAGTCCTGTAGGAATTTGTATTGCATAATCACATTATCGTCAAACAAATAGGTTCTCTCTATACTTCATTATTGGTTTGTGTTAGGCTGTTTTTGTTTCAGTTCATTCGTATCATTGGCATTTTTATGTACAAAGTTGGTATTTAGATTGACTTTATCTTTATTTTGTATTTTTTAATTGTTCAGCATCTTGTCATTTTTTTTTACTAGCACTTATACCTTGTTTGTAGTTTCACACTAGTATTAGTTAATTGTAGTTCGTTGTTAATAGAGGCCGCATGATACATCATTTGCATAGTTCTCTGTTGCATACATCATTTGCATTTGTAGGCCCTAAGTAGATTCTGTCCTTTAGCTTTTGACTTTGCATTTCACTTTGGTTTCTTTTTGTCTGTATCATATTTCATTTAGGAATTTGTTTGCTCTATAGCTTGTATATATTAGTTTAGGGTGTTATTGCATTATTTAGTATTGTTTAGTATTGTACCCTGTAGCCTTTTGACTTTGCATTATATTTTGACTCCGTTGTGTTTGTAACTTTGATATTTATAGTCTTAATAGTATGTTTGGGAATTTGTGTGCTCTGTTATTTTTGTCCTCCAACTAGCGGTACTTCATAGTTTGTATATACTCTATAATATCATTTAGTCATTTTTCTATACATCATTTGCATATTGTCATTTTACTTTCCACTAAAATCCTGTTTGTAGTTAAATAATAATGTAAGTTAGTTGTAGTTCATTGCTTTAGTACAAAGTGCATAATAATTAAAAGTTTTTGTTAAGCTTCTTTGTAGTCTGTTAGTGTAGGTCATTAGATTTTTCATTCTTTCTTATTGCTTTACAGTTTCGAGTACTGAAAAATTTCTTTTGAGCAATCAGGTGCTCACAAGGCTGCTGTACGAGCCAAGGAAAAAGAGGAAGAGGAGCATAACAAATCTAGTAGTAGCGCATTCTCCCAATTCTGTGCCGGCGGTAAAATTCTTGAAACAATAATGTGAAATGATGCATTTGCGATAGATAATTGTGATGTTTGATTGCTGAATTCATTACGCTACTTTGCATCATTTATTCTCTGAAATTTTTGGTTTGTGTGCGAGCATCCATTTAATATCTCATTCTCATATGCATACCTTGTCTGCCCTTCGCATGTGTTTGGTTGGTCTTATTACCTAATCTTCGAACGGTATGTTGTCTGGTCTATGATTTTATCCTTTCTTAACTGCAATTAGACTTGACCAAGAGAACCTAGTTGAAATTCGTATTTCTGTCGTGGATAGACCTGACCAACTTGCAATAATGGGTGATGTTATGAATCTTCCCCGTACTCTCCAGGATTACATGTATCCTGCAAGAATAAGCATGTGTTTCTTGCCCCAGACTGATGGCCCATTTGAATTGAGTGCGAATATGATACAAATGCTTCCGTTATATCGAGGGGTTGAATCTTAAAACCCATATCATCACGTAAGAGAGTTTGAGCAAGTTTGTCGGACTATGCAATTTGAAAATATGTCCGAAGACTATCTAAAATTGCGTTTGTTTACATTTTCTTTAAAAGAAAGGGTTAAATCATGGTTTTACAGTCTGAGACCACAGTCAATCACCACTTGGGACCAACTCACAACAATATTTTTCAAGAAGTTCTTTCCATATCATAGGACCATCAGCATTCGTCAAAGTATTAATTGTTTTGTCCAGTTATATGGAGAGACACTTTTTCATTATTTTGAACGGTTTAATGATTTGTTGTTTGAGAGTCCTCACCATGGATTTGAGAAGTGGAGACTGGTCGCAATTCTTTATGAAGGATTAGACTTTAATTCTCGAGTCTTGGTTGAGTCTATGTGTAATGGTGAGTTCATTGATAAAAATGTGGATGATGCATGGTCATTTTTAGCTGAACTTGTAGAGAAAACCCATCAGTTGGAATCCATTAGGGAAACCAGGATACTGTCACATGATATGGGTAACCCCCATGAGTTAGAGTATGATTTTGACTCTGATACAAACATGAATTGCATGACTAGGAGAGTCGAAGCTCTAGAAAAATGTATAAATGCAAAAGTTATTGTCCCTAAGTCATGTACCAAAACTGAACTCCATGTTTGTATGTCGTGTGATAGCTCAGATCATTTGATTGAAAACTGCCCTGAATTGCATGGCCTGAGGCAGTCTAGAACACATCATATTGATGTTCCCTATCAAATTCAAATGCAAGAGAACCATCCCTACTCGCAAACTTGCAATTCAACATGCAAAAATCCATGTTTCAACGATACTGATAATGAATTACAATTTGAGAACAGTGTGTTTAGTCTTACTCATGCAACTGATATTGAATATTGTTGATGGTGGTTTTTAGTTCAGGGCTAAAATTGTAAAACCCTGTATTTAATGCTCCGTTGTTCTGCAAAGAAGCTGAGCCATTTAAGAGTGACGAGTGCCCATGCCTCCTTACTTACATATGTATTGATCAATTCAGTATATTTATATAAAATTTACCCAGAATGGTGCGTGTAGCAACATTCCCAAATATTCTGTAAATTTTATCTTATCGCCTGCATTATTCATTAATATATGGCTTATTGAGTATTTTTCCTATGCTGTGTTCCCCGACTGAACCCTTAACATTGGTGTTCACTCGCAACAGAGTAGCATGAATTTCCCGAAGTATCAAGATTAAGGTATGCATGAAAATACTCAATCCGAAGACGCGCTAACTGCTCTCTGAGAATAAAAGAATTTTGTGTTAACACACCGAATTTATCAAATTTGTTAAATTTTGTGATACCTCACAAGATTCAAATTTTGGCCTAATTAATTTGCAAATTTAGGCTTCTTGTGCCCTGCGCAATATCTCGAACCCTATTGGTCGAGATCGGACCTAGGTAAGCTAGGAAACTAATCCGCCAAGGACTAATAAGAGCAAAATCCTACCAAAGAAAGAAAACGAGAAGTAAAAGAGGAGTTGCGGCAAACAGAAGCGACGGCAAGAGGAGGCGCGGCCACACCACTTGGCCGTCCAGTTCGCCCCAACAGGCACCGCCCATGGCTGGCCGGCCACGCCCCATAAAATTATTTACCGGCCCCCTTTCCTATCGACTAATCAGATTGCTTCAAACCCACCACATGCACTTTTAAGTAAAGTTAGAAGTTGGTTGGTCGATGCGCCTAATTCCTTAAAGAATCTAATCTAGACTGCCCATGTCAGTCTCAAAAAACGATCACGGCCGTACGTTTTGGCCACTCGATTTATCAAGCTTAGCCGCCTCCTAACGTGGCCGGACAAGCGCAACCGCGCGCACCGGCAGGCCCACTAATGCCTTATCCGATCGACATCTCTCCAACTCGCAAGTGAAGCCACTAAACATTTTCCAAAACAGTTGGCCACATGATTTACAGAACCTTAATTTCATTAAGCGGCATTACATTACTGCCGCAAAACGATCTTGGCCGCCCAACTTCGCCAGCCGAATTGACCGTCCTAGATTCAATCTCAATCAACGGGAAAGGTGCGGATATGTTCACTAGCGGCCCGACTATTGTGCTGGTCGATCGAACAACTCCTAGCATACGGCTAACACCAAAAATCGTTAGCCCAAAATAGGTTGGCCACACGGCTTTTTAAAACCTAAATAAATCAACGGCAGCCATTAACTGCCGCAAACCATCCCGGCCATCCAACTTCGCCAGATGAATTGGCCGGCCTAACTCCCATTTTAGGTGGCCAACAAGATGTGGCCATAATCAATAGCCACTCTCCTTCTATGAGCCGCGATCGGCCAAGCCACGACCTCCCCATATGGCTCCCAAACGATCGTCCAAAAGGGGATGGTCGCGCTGTTTACATAAATTTTAAGGCGTCCATTAACTGCCGCAAATCATCTTGGCCGTCCAACTTTGCCAGCCGAATTGACCAGCCTAGTTTAAATCTAAGGTGACCAATAGGATGTCATCATAGTCGCCAGCCCTCACTCTACTATAGGGACCGACCGGCCCGTCTTTGGCATGCGTGAATGGCTCCTAGCAGCTTCCCGAAAATGGCCGGTTGCGCTCATTTTAAGACATTAAGCTCCACGACTGATTTAAGCGAGCTTTATACAACGATGCTTCACATGCATCGATTATTTTGAGCTGCTTTCTTAAAAGCGATGATTTACATGCATCGAATACATACGATATTTTTCGAATATCGGCTTCACAAATAACTCAGTTATTCAACCTAATAGCGTCACATGCTATTCTTTACGGCAAGTCTCATGAATTGGCTCGTTGGTCTTGCACACAAGACCCACTTAGCAACCTGCTGCATATTTTCCCATAAAAATACTCGATACATCCAACATGTCACAATGGTAGAGCATTCACCAAATGCACACAAAGTGCTGGGTTCGAATCACACCACTAACAACAACAACACAGTTTTGGTTAACAACACAAGTATCCAGAAAATACCAAGGACTGATAGCTTACATTCCGCAAGCCAGTTCCATATTCTGATACAAGTCATAAAATAGCCACACCTTCAGAGTTAACCATTCTGATCTCAACACCTTCTTTGTTTCCCTCCCTAAGATCAACCCTTCTCCTTCACTTTGTGACCGAAGCAAGACTGGAACGGACATTTCTTGGTTTAGGCCAGGATTGTACAGATTGATCTCTCGAATCTAAAGTACTACCGTGCAGTGCATTTGTTTAGGGTTTGAATTCGTTTCTCATCAACGCACCCAAATTTACCAAAATCAGCAGAATCAGTTTTTACCCCAAAACAACTGGCGACCATAGTGGGAGATTAATCTCTCGGTTGCAATTCTAATTTTGTAAAATATGGTTAGTCTTAGGACTAATTCAACAACCCCAAGCTCTGGTCAAAATCCTTCAGACGATAATGTTTCTCGCCCCAATGCTCGATTTGATCGCATGGCCAATGGAGAAATTCCAACCTTGATCGAGTTAGCACGAGTACAGGAAATCCACATGAGGAACATGGACCTGATGAAAGAGGTGATAAACAACATACTCAATTTCCTCGTCAGGTTGACATCAGACTGGAGCGGCTCCTATGCTTCAGAAATTCCAGCACTGAGGGCTAACTCTCCAACTAATGATCGCCCTCAAGTTAATAGTTTCACTACCAACCAGAGGTCTGTGGACCAGGAAGCGGCTCCTCTAGTGGAAAGTTTATGTGAGCTTCTACACCTCTCGAAGGACCAACGAGCGGAGGCGTTTGCTGCGATCAATTAGATAGCTCTGGATACGTGTTTGGCTCCTTCATGCCCTGAAGCCTCAAGAACATCGGAGATGTCCATAAACAATGTTACATTTGCTGAAGACGACATGATGGAAGAAGAGGGCCATAACAGAGCCCTGCATGTTACTGCACACATCAAAGATTCAGATTTCAAAAGGGCTCTCATTGATACGGAAGCGTCCTCAAATGTTATTCCGCTGAAGACTCTCAAGAAAGCCAAGGTTCGACTAAATAAAATTGTGCGGCAACCTACCATGATGACAGATTTCGAAGGGAACCAAACCAGCACGTATGGGTATATCTATCTGAATTTATCAGTAGGGCCTATCCGATCGAAAGTGAAATTTGAGGTAATAGAGAAGGAGCCACACTACCACATGATACTGGGAAGATCGTGGCTCCATGATAATAAGATCATTCCCTCGACATATCACCAATGCCTGAAAACTATGCTGAATAAAGAAGTCGTTCGCATTCCGGCGTCATTATCTCCATATGCACCAATTTGTGGTGTGGAACTGTTCGAGCCAAAAGAAAATTCATAAGACTCATTAAGCAAGGTTTACTGCACTTCACTCCCTACATGGACGTCGATCGAGGAGGAAGACCGGCTCGCATCACTTAACAAAGAGGCCAGATCTCACGGCGCGTCTCTGCTGACAGGACACGCCAATCCTTCTTCATCAAACAAAAATTCGTTTCATCTTCATACTAAGAGGGAGCGTACTTTTGTGGCGAGTCGTAACCAAAAAGGGAAAACTGTATATCGGCGCCACTGTTAGCAATTAACAGGAGAGACTTCCGCCCAGTCTCTCCGCCCAATAGAATGCAACCAGAATGACATGTTAAAAGAAGAAGTACCAGACGCTCCACGACAGTTACAAGATTGCACCGACTCCACTACAGATGAAATCGAAGTTGTCAACATCGGAAATGAAGAATCTCCAAGGCATGTCTCCATCAGTTCAACTCTATGTGCAGATGAACGCATGAAACTTGTGAATCTTCTTAAGGATTACCAAGACATATTCGCATGGACATACGAGGAAATGCCCGACCTGGATGAAAAACTGGTCACTCACCATCTACATATAATACCTGGATCCAAGCCAGTCAAGCAATCTCCCAGACGGTTCAGACATGATGTGGAGGAACAAATCAAGACTGAGATTCAGAAGTTACTAGCCGCCGGCTTCATCAAACCAATTCATCATCCCACCTGGTTGGCCAATGTGGTTCCTGTAAAGAAGAAAAGTGATGTAAATTCAACTTTGTTGTAGTAAAAGGTTCGTTGAGACTTGTGAAAGCGATTGATTTTAGACTTATTTAAACTAAAAATAGAGAAAATTTAATTTCAAGATTGAAAATAACCAAGACACTAGATTCCACTATTACACATGAATGAATGATGGTAAAAATTCCAAAACTCTAATTATCTTTAAAATCTCTTATTTCTTAATTCACAAATAATCAGGCATATTCTCAAACATTAATTGTATTCCTTAAGCATAGATTATCTAACCAAAGTATAACCTATCTAATTGAATCACAACTAATTAA
>JAJJMB010015988.1:1271614-1283105 GCA_023531105.1 Papaver atlanticum
AAGTTATCCAGCCAAATTTGATTGATAAAATCACCCATACTAGCTTTATATAGTCATATCACGTCTACCCACTAAGTTTCAGGGATTGAATCTCACTAAATCACGTCCAAACATCCGATTGAAATTCTGCCAGTGAAAGGGAATATTTTCCCGCCAAAAATATTTTTTTGAATTTGAGAAGAACATGTCCTCCCACTAATCCTGCACGGGTGTCCCTTTAGCACTTGTCTTATGGGGTGCAAATAGTAATTTTTGGGCGTAGATAGTAATTTTTCCAGGGTTCCTCCGACACATTTTTGGGGTGCTTCCTGTGCATTTCTGGGGTGCCTTTAGTACTCTATCATGGGGTGTAAAACACCACTTTTCGAGCCAATTTCGCCGCAAGAGCTTATTTCTCTAAAAATACCTACAAAACACAAAATAACAAAATAAATACAAAATCGAACACTAACAATATATACAATTGAGACATATTAGACACAATAATGCGTCTATCAAAAAGCGGTCAAATTAGATGCTGCGTCGATTTCAGAGATCTAAACAAATGCTGCCACAAGGACGATTTTCCCCTTCCCAACATTGACATGCTAGTAAACGCTACCAGCGGACATGGCCTGTTCTCCATCATGGATGGGTACAGCGGCTACAGCCAGATAAAGATGTATGAACACGACGCAAGTAAGACAGCTTTTCGAACTCCTCTCGGAAACTTTTATTATACTGTGATGCCTTTCGGTTTAAAAAAGGCTGGTGTTACCTATCAACGCGCCATGACTGCAATTTTCCATGACATGATGCACAAGCAAGTTGAAGATTATGTAGATGACATAGTGGTCAAATCAAAGACTCAAGCAGCTCATACGGACGTTCTACGGCAAGTGTTCGAAAGGTGTCGTTAGTACAAACTGAAAATGAACCCTTTGAAATGTGTTTTTGGGGTCTCTTCTGGCAAATTTCTAGGATTTCAAGTCACTGCTGAAGGAATCAAGGTTGATCCGACCAAGACCCAAGCTATCCTCACGATGCCTCCTCCGCGAACTGTGAAAGAACTCCAGAGCTTCATGGGCAAGGTAAACTACATTCGGCGTTTTATACCTGGTTTGGCTTAGCTTATCGCTTCATTCACCCCCTTGCTGAAAAAGGGAGCCAGCTTCATTTAGACCACGAAGCAACAAGAAGCGTTTTAGAAGATCCAGCCAATATTGTCATCACCAGTTGTTATGAAATCTCCCATACAAGGAAGACCGTTATGCATCTACACTACTTCCAGCGATGCTGCAGTTGGGGCCCTCCTTGCTCAAGAAGATAATGAAGGGATTGAACACCCTATATACTACTTCAGTCGTACTTTGAGGGATGCTGAACTCAGGTATCCTAAGGAAGAAAAAGCATGTCTATCCCTAGTTCACGTTATTCAGAAATTCAGACATTATCTGCTGTCTAACAAAGTGGTGCTAATAGCTAGAGCCGATCCTGTCAAATTTTTACTCTCAAAGCCGGCCTTGATAGGACGGCTGGAAAAATAGCTACTCCAAATGTCAGAGATCGACCTAACGTGCACTCCTCCGAGGGCTATTAAAGGGAAAGCAGTAACAGATCTACTAGCAGCATTCCCGGGGAAAGGTGCTACCGCGCTGCATGAAGACCTTCCTGTGGAATTTCAAGAAATCTCTTTTGTTAAAGAGGAAGCGTGGCTATTGTATTTCGACGGTTCTGCTGCCCCTAGCAGTAATACTGGAGGAGTGGGCGTAGTTCTAGTGTCTCCAACTGGTGAAGTCTTTTCACATTCTTTCAAGCTGGACTTTCAGTGCACTAACAATTCAGCAGAATAAGAAGCTTTCCTCATAGGGTTGTCACTAGCCAAGCAAGCAGGAGCCACACACCTAGAAGTAAGAGGCGATTCTAAGATACTGGTCAATCAGATGAATGGAGTATACTCACTCAAAAAGGTAACACTAGCCCCTTATAGATCTGAGGCGCAAAAGCTATTGAACTACTTTGCTGATGCGACCATAATCCATATCGGCCGTAATAACAAAAAACACGCCGATTGCTTAGCTATATTAGCCTCGAAGCTGCAATTCGAAGGTTTGGAAGAGACTTTGATCGTGAGGAGACGGACTGTGGCGTCAACATGGCTTTCACAGTCCAAAGATACTGAAGCCAACGATTGGAGAACTCCGATTATTCAAGAGCTTAACAGTTCGCTTTCCCAAGGAAGGTTTAGTCTCAAAGCCCTGCAAAACTTCTTCATGCTTCATGGAGTATTATACCACCGAAATCCAGAAGGGTCTCTATCAAGATGTCTCGGGGACGAAGAAGCACAGCTACAACTTAACCGCATTCATGGTGAAATCTATGGACAAATGTTAGTGGTGACTCTTTACCGACGTCTTCAACGCCTTGGCTACTACTGGTCGGATATGGATACCCAAGCCCGAGCGCTCCAAGGGTCCTGCTCAAATTGTCAAGCGCCACCACATCAGTTGGAAGTTCTTAACGTTGGATATGCTGGGGACTGGCAAGAACCATACGTCAACTATCTCCGCAATGGTGTGGTGCCCGCCAACAAGAAGGATGCAGCCAAGATGAAGCAAAGGGCCAAAAGATTCGTGTTTCATGACGGAATCCTATACCGCAAAATCTTTGGAGGCGACCTGCTACGATGTTTGGCAAAGTCTGAAATCCCGAGTATGTTGAAAGAAACACATGAAGGTGAACACCAAGGGAAGAAGTAGTTATTCCTTCAAGTGCACGAAAAGTACTAATGGCCAACTATGGAGGATGATGTGGCGGTGTTTGTTCAGAAATTCCATGAATGTCAGATTCACGGGAATCTTATCCACACGCCTTGCACTCCCCTTCATTCAGTAAGTAGTCCGTGGACTTTCTATAGCTGGGGACTTGATATTATTGGGAAAATCAATCCTCCATCGTCAAAATAGCACGAGTATATCATAACCGCAATGGAATACTTTACCAAATGGGTTGAAGCTATTCCTCTTCGAGGAACCACTGGAGCGACAATTGCAGCATTCATTAAGGAATACATCATTTGCCGGTTTGGTGTACCTAAGCACATCATTATTGATAACGGTACTCCCTTCGCCAACAAGCAAGTACACGATTGCTTGATGAATATGGAGTTAAGCAGGTCTTCTTCACTCCTTATTACCCTCAAGGGAATGGGCAAGCTGAAAGCACCAACAAGACTCTGATTCGAATTCTCTGTCGAACAGTGCATGATAATCCCAGGACGTGACACGAACAACTGCCTATGGCACTATGGGCATATCGGGCGGCACCTAGGAGCTCTACCGGCATTTGTCCCTATTCACTTGTCTATGGCGCAGATGCAATTCTCCCATCAGAGATTAAAATCCCGTCGGCTAGGATTGCAGCAACAAGTGGAGTTCAATGGAATGAGGCCGAAGCATCGAGTTCCAGAATAGCGGAGTTAGATACTCTGGACTCCAGGAGAATTAAAGCGGAAGAGCATGCTCAGGCATACAGAAAGAGGATCTCCAAAGCATATGATAAAGCCGTAAAACCTCGAGTTTTTCAAATAGGAGATCTGGTATTAAAGACTGCCAAGCACATTCAGCAAGACATGTCCTCACCAAAGTTTTCTCCAAAATGGGAAGGTCCTTACGTGATCACCAAAGCATATAGCAGTGGGTACTACAAGATTGTCAAAGAGGATGGAGGAAAATTGGAAGCGGTCATCAATGGAAAATGGCTCAAGGCATACTACGCCTGACCATTATTCCATCCCTCGCCATCTCATGGCACAGTCAATCAGGCACTCTTCATTCCTCTCATATCTGAATTATCAAAGTTTTCATTAGTTAAAGCATGTTAATGTAAACTCCATTTGCTTACCAAAACCCAATGCAATTCATTTTCCAAAATAGTGTTCAAAACCCAAGACAAAATAAGAACGATCAAACATTCTTACGCCTACTTATTCAAAACAATAAAATACAAGTATGGCTCAGAAAAGGCCGTCCAACAAGTTGTAGTCCCTTGAAAGCATCATTTTCAGCCTATCCTGATACCTTTCAGTCCTACTCTTCAAGTCTTGGATCGCCTGCTCCACCTTCTCGGATTCCGCAGCCAAAGCCTTCTCCTCCTCCAAGATAGCTTTCATAGCCGGAACGACATTGGCGATGATGCCAGCACGATCAACTTTGATGATGTCAAGGCGCTGCCGTAACCAGCCCACGTTGAACTCCATAGATTTGCAGGTAGATAACATGTTTTCCCACTTTTCAACAGTTGATTCAGCAACATCACGAATGGATGTATCTTCCATCTCTGCAACCATGGGCAGAAGGCAGTTCACCGTAGTGACCAAAGCATACGAACAATGTCGCACCACGTTCCTGGTAGCAATGTGGCCGTACCTTCTCCATATTTTTGTGTATAAATGCACAAACTCCTTCCTTACTAAGAACTTACCGATAGTACGGTAACTAGAAGATAAACACTTCATGTGAACATCAAATGGCAAGCCTGTATTGGGGTACTCGTAAGAGGAGATACCCAAATCAGCACCTTCCAGATCTGCAGCAGTAGGTGTGTATGAGCTTGAAGAAAGAGGAGTGGCCAGATCATCGTCGTCAACCACCGTTACACATGTTCCAGCAGGGTACCTCTACAAAAAAAAAAAAAAAAAAAATCACCTACGGCCATGACAAACGAATACTTATTCACCAGTGAAAAGCAATCCGGTATGATTTTCTTGACTCGGAGGATCCGGACGGGGGAGTCGTCACGAGACCCAGGGATTCGTCCATTCTGAAAAACGATGTTAGACGTCAAAAAAGAAAGAAAGGAAGAATTACCACTTCAAAATCAGGAGATAATTAAAGTCATATGATAGACGCATTTATGTGTCTATTTTGATCTCGATTATCTATATTGTTAGTACCCATTTTTGTACTTATATTGATATTTTATGTCTTTGTAGGTGTTTTTGGAGAAATAAGCTTTTGCGGAGGAATTGGCTCGAAAAGTGGCATTTGCAACACCCGGAGGAATTACTAAAGGCACCTCAGAAAAGTGTTAAAGACACCCCAGGAGTTTTCACTATTTACAGCCCAAAAATTACTCTTCGTACCCCACAGATTGCTATTCGCACCCCAAGGATTGCTAACTGTACCCCAGGACACATGCTATGGGCACACTCGGATCAGATAGGGGGCGACCTTTTCTTCCTCAAATTCAAACAGAAAAAGGGCGGGAAAAATTAGGATTTCACGGCAGAAATTAGGGTTGAGATTTTGACCAAGTTTTATGGAGACTAAAAGGTTGAAATTGATTGGGTTTACTTCTTAGGCCTAAAAAGGCCTGGTATATTCGTTTGATTGAACCCAAATTGTCTAGAACTCGAGTTGAAGCAAAACAGCAGCGGAAGAAGTTCACGGGTCCATGTTTGATTAATTTTGGAAATTTTGAGAGATTCAAGGTAAGAAACAGATTTCCTAAGAAACTTATATGCCTAATAAAGAGTTTGGAAAGAATTTGAAAGGCCAGAAACGCGTAAAGAAGACTTGGAGAGGAAATTTCGTACCTTGGCAGCAAGGAAAAAAGGAGAGATTTAATCGGGTTTTAGAGGGTTTGGAGGTGTATAAAAGGTGTGATCGAGTCCCAGAGACGGGTATTGAAGTTTAGAAGAAGTTAGGGGAAGTTTAGAACACCACAGAGCCGAGAAATCGAAGTTGCAGGAAACCGGGTTTTGCTGCTGCTGCTGAAGAACACGAAGAACATTAAACCCTTTAAAACCGTCTTTTATTCTACAACATACCTTTCTATCGTTTCTTGTAACAGTTCATATTGCAACAATTCTCTGTAACAGTCAGTTTGTAATGCCCATAAAACGTTGCAAACTGTTTACTTTATTAGTTTTCTCTTGTTTTTTCACCCTTTTGAGCTATGAACACCTATTTTGAGCACGTAAATAATATGAGGAGCTAAACCCCATAGCTGAGGCGACGGAGGAAGCCGTTTTTCCAATTATTGTATGGTAATTTCTATTTTTAATGATTTTTGCAAATTATTTTATGATTATTTGCCTTGAATTAAAATTGTTTTATGGATTAATAATTGAGCAGTTGTGATTTCTTTTTATAGAGCATGCTTATCCTAGGGTTCTTGATGTTCTATGCTTCGGATATACAATTGTTACTTTGAAAATCTATCTTTGCAACATATTAGAATCACTTTAAAATGAAAAGAATTGCATGAATATTAATTAGATTGAATCACTAATAATTGGTTAATGGTGGAATCCTGAGTCTCAGTGCTTTTAAAGATATTGATAACAACTTTGATTGAGTTTTCTATTTTAATTTGAGTCTAAAACGAATCTTTACAAGTTCGAGAATCGAATCTATTATTACCACTTTCTACATCACATCATCATACTCTGGATACAAGCCTCCTGCGTTTGGTAGAAGAGTCTAGATGGGTCGAAGATGATCCACTTCTGTCTGACATGATGAAAGGATGTGGGTTCAACAGAAGAGCCTCTATTCCAAAATGATAAGAACCTTAATTTCACCCGTATATGTATATACGCTGCAGAAACGCTCAAGAGGAAGCATGTGCCACACGACTGCAACAAGATTTATCCGATAGACGAGGATTCAACGCCAACCAAGTCGTGCTTCCTGTTGAAACCCTAATTAAATCCGTGAGAAGACTGTCAGTCAAAGAAGAATGCCTTCAGTCTAGCAAAGCTTACTGGCAGAGCATGCTCACTGGCATCAGTATACCTGAGAGATACAATCGTGATCTGGCAGTCAGATTTGAATTCAAGACAACTGTCACTTACCTGGTAATGTTTATTCACCTTGACTTGATCATTTTATCTCTTGACTGTCACTATCTAGTGCTTACCCCGCAATAATATCACTGTTACGTACTAAGCAGAGGACTTAATATTGATGGTGGTTTTTAGTTCAGGGCTAAAGTTGTAAAACCCTGTATTTAATGCTCCATTGTTCTGCAAAAAAGCTAAGCCATTTAAGAGTGATGAGTGCCCAGGCCTCCTTACTTACATATGTATTGAGTAATTCAGTATATTTATATAAAATTTACCCAGAATGGTGTGTGTAGCAACAACCCCAAATATTCTGTAAATTTTATCTTCTCGCCTGCATTATTCATTAATGTATGGCTTATTGAGTATTTTTCCTATGCTATGTTCCCCGGCTGAACCCTTAACATTGGTATGACATGACAATTAGTATTCACTTGCAACAGAGTAGCATGAATTTCCCGAAGTATCAAGATTAAGGTCTGCATGAAAATACTCAATCAGAAGACGTGCTAATTGCTCTCTGAGAATAAAAGAATTTTGTGTTAATACACAGAATTTATCAAATTTGTTAAATTTTGTGATAGCTCACAAGATTAAAATTTTGGCCTAATTAATTTGCAAATTTAGGCTTCTTGCTCCCTGCGTAATATCTCGAACCCTATTGGTCGAGACCGGACCTAGGTAAGCTAGGAAATTAATCTGCCATGGACTAATAGGAGCAAAATCCTACCAAAGAAAGAAAACGAGAAGTAAAAGAGGAGCTGCGGCAAACAGAAGCGACAGCAAGAGGAGGCGCGGCCACGCCACTCGGCCGGCCTATTCGCCCCATCAGACGCCGCCCGTGGCTAGCCGTCCAGCCCCATAAAATTGCTTGCCGGCACCCTTTCCTATCGACCAATCAGATTGCTTCAAACCCGCTACACGTACTTTTAAATAAAGTTAGAAGTTGGTTGGTCGATGTGCCTAATTCCTTAAGGAATCTAATCTAGACTGCCCATGTCAGTCTCAAAAAACGATCATGGCGGTACGTTTTGGCTACTAGATTTATCAAGCTTAGACGCCTCCTAATGTGGCCGGACAAGCGCCACCATGCACACCGGTGGGCCCACTAATGCCTTAGCCGATCGGCATCTCTCCAACTCGCAAGTGAAACCACTAAACGTTTGCCAAAACAGTTGGCCACATGAGTTACAAAACCCTAATTTCATTAAGCGGCATTATATTACTGCCGCAAAACGATCTTGTCCGCCCAACTTCGCCACCCGAATTGACCGGCCTAGATTCAATCTCAATCAACGGGCAAGGTGCGGATATGTTCATCAGTGGCCCGACTATTGTGATGGTCGGTCGAACAACTCCCAGCACACGGCTAACACCAAAAACCGTTAGCCCAAAATAGGTTGGCCACACGGCTTTTTAAAACCTAAATAAATCAACGGCAGCCATTAACTGCCAAAAACCATCTCGGTCGTCCAACTTCGCCAGATGAATTGGCCATCCTAACTCCCATTTCTGGTGGCCAACAAGATGTAGCCATAATTAATGGCCACCCTCCTTCCATGAGCCGCGATCGGCCAAGCCACGGCTCCCCATATGGCTCCCAAACTATCGTCCAAAAGGGGATGGTCGCACTGTTTACATAAATTTTAAGGCGGCCATTAACTGCCACAAATAATCTTGTCCGTCCAACTTCGCCAGCCGAATTGACTGGCCTAGATTAAATCTAAGGAGACCAATAGGATGTCATCGTAGTCGCCAGCCCTCACTCTACTATAGGGACCGACCGGCTTATCTTTGGCACGCGTGAATGGCTTCTAGCAGCTTCCCGAAAATGGCCGGTTTCGCTCCTTTTAAGACATTAAGCTCTGCTACTGATTAAAGCGAGCTTTATACAACGATGCTTCACATGCATCGATTATTTTGAGCTGCTTGCTTAAAAGCGATGCTTTACATGCATCGAATACATACGATATTTTACGAATATCGGCTTCACAAATAACTCAGTTATTTAACCTAATAGCGTCACATGCTATTCTTTACGGCAAGTCTCATGACTTGGCTCGTTGGTCTTGCACACAAGACCCACTTAGCAACCTGCTGCATATTTTTCCATAAAAATACTCGAGACATCCAACATGTCACAACAGTGGAGCATTCACCTAACGCACACAAAGTGTTGGGTTCTAATCACACCACTAACAACAACAACACAGTTTTGGTTAACAACACAAGTATCCAGAAAATACCAAGGACTGATAGTTTACATTCCGCAAGCCAGTTCCATATTCTGATACAAGTCATAAAATAGCCACACCTTCAGAGTTAACCATTCTGATCTCAACACCTTCTTTGCTTCCCTCCCTAAGATCAACCCTTCTCCTTCACTTTGTGACCGAAGTAAGACTGGAACGGCCATTTCTTGGTTTAGGCCAGGATTTTACAGATTGATCTCTTGAATCTAATGTATCCCATGTAGTGCATTTTTTTAGGGTTTGAATTCGTTTCTCATCAACGCACCCAAATTTACCAAAATCAGCAGAATCAGTTTTTACCCCAAAACAAATATGAACCTAATCTAGAGGAAATCGAGTCGACTAGAGACACTATAGTTTTGAACAAGGAAGTGCATATTTGTTATGATGATGATGATAATAATGATTTAATGTTAGAAGAGCATGTTTACTTTGAGAATGTTCTTATGGAATCCTCTGTTTCTGAGACATTAGATTCTGTTACTGCTTCTTCTGATTCTCTTATTCGTAACACTGAATTTTTGGGTGATGTGGCTACTTATTTGGAGCATACGCAATTGTTCTGTGAAGGCGAGCATGATAGACAACTTGTGTCTGACTTAGGAAGGGTTGAATTGTCTGTTGACAATAGTGATCTTATGCATGAAAATAACTTTGATGTGTCTGATTCGCTGCCTAGGTTACAATATGATGTATCGTCTGAATTTCCTATGCATGATACTAAATTTTTTGATGATGATGAGTCTGAATTTGGACTTGCTTTTTTGTTTGATTACTGTGATCATGATTTAACAGTTCTAGTTTCTGACTTAGGAGATGTTGATGCGACTGATAATAATGGTACTTGTGAGCAACATAGATGTGCCTACTTTCCTGCCTAAGTCACAAACTGATAATTTTTCATCCAACCTAGATTTTAATTAAAAAAAGATTGTAAAACCAACTTTTCTGAGAGTTCCCAATCTAGGATTGGAACTGTGTGCTTCTTAAGTCCTTCTGGACCATTTTGCAGCTAAATATAATGTCTTGAGGAGCAACAGTTGGAATGTATTCATGTTTCTCTGCCCGTCCCTAACAAATTCCACTTTGAATTAGATCTTGTGCATGCAGCACCCATAAAATTGCAAGATTTTGTGCTAAAAACACATCTATTGACAAGTTCTGGTTTGGGGGTAACCCGTTTACATATGCAGCCTTACTTGCACTCTCATGTTATATATGTGTAAGACTGTTGATGTTTCTGCACATCATCTTTTGGGTTGATCCTCAACTCTTTAAGTTGTATATGTATGGTGAAGTTTTCTTGTATATAATTCTGTAGGTAATGTTTCAGTTGAATCTTATGTTTCTTTTGTATATATTGTGCTAATCCAATGTGATCTCAGCTGAAAAATGTTGGATTCTAGCCGTGAATAATGGAGTTCAGTTCTTTCTTGCGTCAAATCTGGTAATCTCCATCAACATTGTTCTAATGGTATGTTGTTGTTCAATCCTGTTTATCTTTTGAAACATCAAGGACAATGTTTAGTTTAGGTTTGGGGGTGAAGAGTAGATACCATGTGACTGTAACTGTGCTATAATTGAAATTGAACTATGTAATATTTAAAAAAAAAATGAATAAATTGTTGAGCTCATCTGACTTGATTTGTAGTATCTGCACGTATAATAATTTTAGGATTCTTAATCTAGATGATGAGGCACCACTTGATTCTAGCATAATTCACATGTGATAAGAAATTTGCACATGCACGATCTACCAATACATGTATAGCGTCGGGCCGCAGGTGTTTCATCGGTTAAGTAGACTGCCAATCACTTTAGAATACTGAATGAGACTTGACTAGCTTGTTCTTTGGTTGGCTGGGATAGAAGTTGAAGGATACATTAAGAAAAGCAACCATTGAATTTGACCGGGTACATCGAAAAGGGTTACCTCTTGCTAAGTGTCATGAAATTTTCTTTTTGTTCACAAGTCAACAGTGTTATCTCAGATTATTGTAGTGTTTTTTTTCTCTTGAAGTATTTCATCAGTTGAAGAAAAAAAATCCAGAAAAGAAAAAAAATATATCAAAAAATAGATAAATAAATGATAAGAGTCCATTTTTTATGTTTCAAATGTTATAGTTAATGTTTCTCTCTTGCCTCAAATATAAGAGAGTAGTCAATGTAAATAAGAGTTATGTCTTGTCATATGTTGTAAATAGCTTTGTAACAAGAAAGGGAGGGTGTATTGAAAAAGCGGGGGTCTAACAACCACACCCAATATTTCGCTTAGCAATCTGTATGGACTAACTCCAATATACTTTTAAGAGAATCAACTAGAAAGTCAGACTCAATCTTAAGAAAAGTATATCAAAGAGTTATACCTCAATTTCTCAATTCAATCCGCAATCAAACAAATAGGAATTTGCGA
>JAJJMB010015988.1:1283115-1396470 GCA_023531105.1 Papaver atlanticum
AATCTTAGAGAAGATAGTACTCAATACGATATAAAACAACAAGATCATAACACGCAACTACAGAGAAAATAGTTGGGTCTGGCTTCACAATCCCAATGAAGTCTTCAAGTTGTTAACCTACAAGGATTCGTGAAAAACCTAAGGTTAAAGGAGAATCGACTTTAGTCGCAACTAGTATCACACAGAAGGTGTGGGGATTAGGTTTCCGAGTTGCTGGAGTTCTCCTTTATATAGTTTCAAATCAGGGTTTGCAATCAATGTTACCTTGGTAACAAAGCATTCAATATTCACCGTTAGATGAAAACCTGATTAGACTCAAGATAATATCTTTCAACCGTTAGATCGAACTTAGCTTGTTACACACAAATGAAAAGTGACTTCATTTAGATATGAAACCGTACCTAAACGTGTGTACTTTGTCGGTACAACAATAGTTAACCGAGGTTAGCCATATGAACACTTTCATATCAACCTTATTCATCTTAATCATAACTAGTTAAAATGACTCAAATGAAACTAGTTCTAGAGTTGTTCAATTGTTTATATTCTCATAGAAGTATACAAGACACAATTGAAGAAAAATCGATTTTGATTTACTCGAATCAAGTCATGAACATTATAGCCACGGTTTGAAAAAGATTGCATTCCTTATTATATAAATGTATTTGTTCATGAACAAATCAATTTTAGAACATTATCCATTCAGGTATGCAAATGGGTACGCATACCTAAATGACCGGACTAAGTTTGGGTTCGCCAGTACGCGAACTAGTACGCATACCTTCCAAACTCAGCAGAAATTGCCGGACCTGAACCTCACGGCAGTACGTGTACCGGTATGCGTACAAGGTTCCCGGACTTCACCAAACCAAGCAGTACGCATACGGGTATGCATACCATGGTTCCTGGACTTTGATTACATATATGCAAGTACGCATACTATGCTTATATCCAATTGTTTTAAACTCTCATTTCAATCATTGAAACATTCTCGGAAGACGACAATAGCTGTCTCACACAAACTACTAGCTTCAAAGCAATTTTCAAGTGATCGAATAATCAATACAAAAAATTCTTAGTCTACATCAAATGACTGTCTCACACAAGTCATGTAAGATGTTACCAGGCGATTTTCACATGATCATCTTTTGACTTTCGTCAAGAATATAAGATGAACTTGGTTAAAGCGAAAGCTTACCAACACATATTTCGAGAAATATCTAAGCGAGTTAAACTCAACTCGAAATATCAAATGTGTATAATTGAAGTCTATATAGCTATACGACTTTTGTCTTAAATAGGAGATAGAGTAGATAGACTTTTGAGTGATTGATGAGTTCAAGTTTCCACATACCTTTTGTTGATTAAGTTCCACAAGCTCTCCTTAGTAGTTCTTCGTCTTATTTCGATGAACGCCGTAAATTCTAATGCTCAACTACACTTTCAATCCTAATCCGAGACTTAGCTATAAGTAGACTAGAAATCAAGACTTATAGTTTTGACAACTAAACTTGACAACAAGCTTAAGATAGCAACACTTGCGAGTTTGACCGAGCAATTCTCTAACATGTATG
The DNA here is from genome assembly GCA_023531105.1 of Papaver atlanticum. Taxonomy (NCBI): domain Eukaryota; kingdom Viridiplantae; phylum Streptophyta; class Magnoliopsida; order Ranunculales; family Papaveraceae; genus Papaver; species Papaver atlanticum. Next base: position 1,284,690 of record JAJJMB010015988.1, read on the forward strand.
CCATCGATGTACAACGCTTGCGAGTAAACTTAAATATCACCAACTCTTAGGTGAACATTCACAATTCTCGTTAAGCCGGACTGCTAGCTTGGCTTTGAATTTGGTTCTTAGCTAAAAACTATCTCTTTGTTATTGGCAGTCATAACTTCTGATCATTCTCTATACATGTGTAGATACACTTTACACTCTTATCACATGTCCTTAGTTGTTTCAGTGCTAGAATTGTGCCTTTGAAAGCTAGATTGATAGATCCATTTTGTTGTGAGCTTAAACTGAAATGGAGGTGTTACACATCATATAAGGTTAGCTCCCTTTTGACCTAGAACTTTGTGGGTATGTTCAAAGCAAACCCTCACGAGACTTCAATTTGTCCATTAGGGACACTTAGTGGTTTAAAAGGCTTATTGCATTCGCTAAATGCAATCGAGAGACCAGCGAAAGTGGTATAAGTAGGATTTCTTAGTTTTTGTTTTACTCGAGGACGAGTAAAATTCAGGTTTGGGGGTATTTGATAGGTGCCAAATATTACATAATTCTTTATAATTTTATTGGCACTTATCTCATTTTGTGTGTTTTAATTTCCCATTTTATGCCAAATCCCGTATTTTATTATTTTCAAGTACAATTATTGTATCTAATTTAATTTTGTGATTTTAGGTAGTTAAATAAAGCTTAGAAGTATGGAGAAGCAAAAGCAGGAGAGAAATGGGTATCTAGTGACAACTGAAGAGAAGAAGTAGAAGGCAATGAAGAGTAAAAAGAAGAACCTATGCAAGCCGTTGGCACCAATGAACACGTTAATCGCGTATTCATGCCTTACACAATAAACTACTTATTTCCTCAACACCAAACCTAGGTGTTACTGAGAAACACCCTAACGACACCTTTTTTTCATCTCAAAACTCCTCACGACCATAATCTTTAATTTTCTCTCAATTAACTCCATCTTCTCTACTGTGTACTCTAACCACCATGACCTCACCCCTCTCCATCTACTCCACCTTCCCTTCGTACACAACCTCAACATACATCAAACCTCTATTTCTCTCTTTCAATCTTGTCAACAACAATGACCTAGCTCGAGGTTTCATTAGTCAAACAGCAAGAGGAAAATGAATACAATTGAGCATGAAATTTCATATCAATCTGTAAAGAATAGGTCAGTGAAAGGCAACGCCATACCGAAGACAGTGAGTGTTCAAGATGAAGTGGTTCAATTATGATTAGACAACTAGTAAGTGACAGAATTCTTATACCTAATTTTATGGTTGTCTACTGTTGATATCTGATGGGAATTTTATGTATAAGAAGAAAGGAGGGTTATAGAGGAAAATTAAGCCCGGCTTAGCCGGTGCAATCTGTTGTTGTTAGGTTTAGGTTTTATTTCAATTTTACTTATGTTCTAAAAATCTCTGTTAGGGCAGAGATGAAACCCCTTTATTAATTAGAATTTCTCTTGTTTGATTTCACTTCTTCTCCATGGAATTTTATTGAAAATCATGACTTGATTTCTGAATACTAGCAAATTACTTTCACCTTATATGTGGATCATCCATGGTAGTTAGAATAATCCTTTGTTATGTATTTAAGCTCTATGTATACTGATTTAGTTCAATTTGTGATTTCCTATGCCTTAAACAGATAGGTAATTCTAGGAATTGACATATTTTGTTGAGATTAAGTCATCACATGTGTTAGTGATTATATCATATCTTTAAGGTAGTTTGAGGCTAGCATCTCTATAGCTCCTTGATTGAAAAGAGAACTAGTGTACCAAAATAGGGAATTTCTATGCATCTAGGTGGTGGATTGAAAGCCCTAGTTAATCATTGTATTGTCTTCAATCTTGCTTCTTTTAGTATAATCATCAATTTCTCGTCGTATCGACAAACCCATTTTGTCTCCAAATTAGTATTCGTAGAACCTTAGAAGTTTAGTTTCACCAATCCGACTTCCCGTAGGATCGACCCGTATTTGCCATTGTCTGCGTTATAGACACCGTGTGCTTGCGGTTTATAATCGTAGGTTTCTAAGCATACCAATAAGAGACAGAGTTTGAACCTTTACCTGAAGAGGTTTGTCTGGAGGAGTTTGACATCCTGTCAATAGTTACATTATATCCTGCAATGATTAATTTCAGATTGTCTTCCGTGGATCCATTGTGATTGATTTCTCCAGATACCTTTTTCACATCATGAATGTTATTCTGAATCCAAGATCGAGATGGATTTCTCTGAAACTTCTTTGAACGATTTGAGGTAAGACTACTACAATAGGTTCAAACATTAGAGGAGAACATTGAGATGATTCCTGGAAGATTTTACAGGGTGAGTCCTAAAACCGATTGGTTTAGACATACGAATATCAATTACACCTTTGAGGATTAAGTTTAAGGTGTGTTGGAGTCGCCCAAAATGATTAATACCTTTCATGTCTCAATAGAGACATACTTTCTGATCACAAGAGTGATTAGAGATAGTAGGCTTAACGAAATCATTAGAAGTTTTCTTCCTTCCATGAGAAATAGTAATTCCTCGATTAGAGGAAGTTAAATGCATATTTCTAGAATTAGGAAGGGTTTGTACCTTTGCTTTTGAAACTGAATTTGTCAGAGAAACATAATTACAAGTAGTTATGGTTTCTAACTTATCAGTTGTATCATAGACAATTGGTATAGTAGACTCCTCAGAACAAACCTTATATTAAATAGATAATTACTCAATAGGTGTTTTATTTCTAAGGCATTCTCCTTGAGTTTAGCCTCGAGTAAAGTTCTTGAAAAACATACTTCGGCATTTTTTTTACGAAGAATCCTTAATTGAGAGTCACGATCATTAACCATACCAATAAGCATATTGACTTTGTGTTTCAACTTATTTACTTCAGTGGACTGAATTCTAACTTGTCTTAGAATCACTACACTTTCTTTAGCTGCTTCCCTTTCTGCTTCAGAGTCAGACCCGTCAGTAAGATAATAAGGATAACACTTATCAATATTTGGCTGTTTCATGGGAACATGACATCCATATATAATTGAGGCAGATGAATCATTCTCTCTGATGGATTCCATGTGAACAAAGATAGCACTTTTTTCCATATAGTCAGATTGATACAAACATAGACTTATGAGGTCTTAGCGTGTTTGCCTGCTCTGATACCAATTGAAAATGCGGGCGGTACAACAACCACACCCAACTATTTCGTTCGAAAATCTGTATGGACTAAACTCTAATATAAATCTGAGAGCACCAAGTTACTGAGTCTCAATCAGAATAAATATTAAAGACCTTTATCTCTTTCTCAACACAATCAGTAAATCAAACAGATAGAAATCCGTGAACCTGATTGTAATGAGAATAACTCGGATGGTACCAAAGACGAATGTCCGAGTGTCAATCAAGTCATATCCAACAAACAAGGTTGGATTTAATGATTGAACTACGCACAACCTGTGATATTTCAATTATATAAAGAAAATATAATGCGGAAAAGAAATAACACAGATACCAGAAATTTTGTTAACGAGGAAACAAAAAAAAACCCGGGACCTAGTCCATACTTGAACACCATACTGTATTAAGCGCTACAGACTCTAGCATACTACAAGTTAACTTCGGACTGGAATGTAGTAAAGCCCTAACCAAGTCTCACACCGATTAAGGTACAGTCCCGTTCCTTACGTCTCTTGAGTCTCGCAAGACTATGCGCACTTGATTCCCTTAGATGATCTCACCCACAATTAAGAGTTGCTACGACCCAGAGTCGAAGACTTATAAACAAATCTGTCTCCCACAGATAAGTCTATTTTGGTTGTTGTTTCCGTCTTAAGATAAAGATCAAGGTGAACATGAAACTCGACTCATAATCTAGTTTTATACTCCTGAAGAGCAGCCTAGAAATATTAGTCACCTCAAAATAACCTAACTGATTGCGGAATCACAAGAGTCTGAAAATCTTAGAGAAGATTAAACTCAACATGATTGAAAAAGTAAGGTCAAAATACGCAACTACAGATAAAATAGTTGGATTTGACTTCACGAATTCCAAATGAAGTCTTTAAGTCGTTCACCCTAATAATGATTTTCAGAAGAACTGTAAACCTGGGTTAATGGAGAATCGACTCTAGTTTGCAACTAGGACACACGAGGGTATCGGGATTAGGTTTCCCAGATGCTAGAGTTCTCCCTTATATAGTCTTTCAAATCAGGGTTGCTTACAATTAAAGATAAGATAGCTTAGTAACAAAGTAATTGATATTCACCATTTGATGAACTCCTGATTTAAGATTCAAGTTAAGTCTGCTTAGAAAATAAACAATCAATCTCCACCGTTAGATGGTATTAGCTTGATACACACAAATTAAATATACCTATATTTAGATACGGGTGAACCGTACCTAAATGTGTATAACCAGTTGGCTCAATAACAGTTAAGTTAGCCATATGGACACTTTTAGTTTATCCATATTCATCTAACACTTCTAGATCAAATATAATAATCAATTAATCATGATAGATAATCAAATGAATCTAAATGCGCTTTAAAAAGAGTTGTTCAAATGTTCGCTATCTCATAGAAATATCCATGAACAATTTGAAACATATTCAGTTTGGTTTATAATTGTACAAAGTACTTATACAAGAACCAATTCATGAACATAATGCCACGGTTTGCAAAACAAGTTCGCATGCCTTAATTCATTAAAGTTCCAAGGACTTTAGTTTGCAAACGAAGCTGAGTTCATGAGTATGAATTTTCATACTTACCGATTTTAGAACCTAACCACTGTGTTCACAAACTGAGTACGCGAACCACAGTTCCGGACCTAGCCTAGTCTTGCCGTTCGCAAACAATGTTTGCAAACCATAGTTCCGGACCTTTGATAGTTAAATCCGTTCGCAAACAAGAATTCCGGACCTGAACTAGTATTTCACAGTTCGCATACTATGTATGCATACTGTGTTGTATCCAGTCATCGGTATTAGTTCTAAAACTCTCATTCAATCATTGAAACATCCTTAGAAGACAACAATAGTAATCTTACACATACCACTATCTTCAAGTAATTTTCAAGTGACTAATTGATCAATACGAAACTTTCCAAGTTAACATCAAATGATTGTCTCACACAAATCATGTAAGATGTTTAAGGTAATTTTCACATGATCATCTTGACTTAATATTTAGTTTTCAACAAATAAATTGTTTACAACTAAACTCGTCAAGTAGATGATGAAGTTAAGCTAAAGCTAAAAAGCTTCCAACACGTATTTCGAGAAATATATAAACGAGATAAACTCAACTCGAAATTTCAAATGTGTATAACACAAAGTCTATATAGCTATACGACTTAGTCTCATTAGAATATAAAATAGAATAGACTTCTGAGTGATAGATAAGTTTTAGTCTCCACATACCTTTTGTTGATGAAGTTCCTCCAAGCTCTTCAGTAGATCGCCTTCTTCAATTGGTGAACGTCGTGAAGTCTAATGTTCAACTACACACTTCTATCCTAATCCGAGACATAGCTATAAGTAGACTAGAAATCAAGTATATAGTTTTGATCAACTAAACTTGACAAACAAGCTTGAGATAACAACTCTTGCTAGTTTGACTGAGCAGTGCTCTAACAGAACTTTTCTTATCGCTTTCACAACACATCAGTCGTTGATGTGAAAACTGAGAAATCTAGAAAAACACTAAAGAACACGTATAAGGAAAATGTTGGTTAATACTAAATAACATTTATGATGCAAATGTTTCATTGTAGACTTGGGCTAATGTAGTGTTGAAAACTCATCTTTCGATCAATACCAACATTATTTACGATATTGCTTCAGGACACTCACTCATATTTAGGATCTTGTTCATGGTTTACCATTCAACATAACCCAAATCATGGTTTACCATTCAACATCAGGCTTAAATAATTTGACAAATTCAATTATTTTCAAATATGTTAAAAGCCACCATCCTTACATAAAGATTTTGAACAAAGTAACTTAATGGCTATTTAACCAAGCCAGCCAAGTAAGAAAAATTCCTCTAAAGTATTAAATCTCATCATACGCTAAAAAAAAAAGGAGTGCCGAGTATGAGAAACTCAATTTGTGAATCAAAGCACATTAGAACAACCCATAAGCTGGGATTCGAGTACTAAATGAGTAAATGTTAATTAGAAACAACAACCTAACCTTACGGATTATATAAGAAAACCACTTACAGACAAACCCAAAGATATCTTTATGTGAATCAAGCATTTCAAATAGTGACACTCCACCCATACCGACAACAATGTTGTGAAACAAAACACTAACTCAAGTAGCATATAAATATACCATTGAACCCCAAAAATCCTTAAGTAACACATGAAAAATGCCAGCAATTTGTCTTTGGTACTATCAATGAATTTATAACACAAAGTTGAACACACATAAAAAGTTATAGCAATCAGAGGAACCTGAACAACAGTTACAAAGACTTGGAAGCAGTCGCAAGCTGAAAATTTGTGAAGATGAATTTTCCAAAGTGAACTACATAATAGTTTTAAGTTCGAAAAGTTAAAACACACCAAGTTTTTGTATACACTTTTAAGGATGAATTTCCGCTTCCTGTGCCAACTCCCACCTAGCGAGAACCTAAAAATCATCTATATTTCATTCTACATGATAGAAATACGACATAAATGTGAAAAACAATTTATAAAAGATTCCAGTTACATGATGAATTACAGAAAAAAGACCCATTAAATCAATGAACAAAAATATGTAAGACCGTAATTTCAAAATTTTAATTGAGAAAATATGAAGACAACTTAAACGATGGAAGCTCAATAATTTACAAAGAGTGATTTGAGGCAGGAAAATTTTAGATCACACCCAAAAGAAACTTCCCTCGCTGTCGAAGTTAACCCGGCTGGAACGGAAAGACTTTAAGAGAAAAAGATTTGTAAACCAATAAACCTTTACAACCACATGGATCACACCCAAAAGAAAATTTGATAGACATCGCACATAAGTCATATTTTTTGCGATATCACCTTTAACAATATTATTTATATCAGCGGCTTTGCAACTAAAAATTAAGGATGTATAAGTTAAAGCTTAAAAGTAATTTTTCCCTAGATTATGTTAGAATATAAAGTAAACCTTTACGTTTATAAAGAAATCTACAGTGAAAATTGTAACATGGTTTTTCAGTTTAAGTTGTGTCGTAACATGCCAATCCTACTCCAGTTTAACAACCTGTCTTTGGTCCACTCAAAACATAAACTAAATAACAACAAACTAAAAGTTTATACGACAACAAATTCATAAATCACAATATGTGTGTATATATAAGCAACTAACAACTATTAAGAAACTAAAAAAAAATATAACTTCTTGATGTAATTTCCTATTGTCAAGTCAATTAAGTTATAGAAAGAAAAATGATATGAAACGGAACAACATTACTCTTGAAAAGACTTCGTATCAAGATTAAGAAAAAGCTCCAAAACACTCTCTTCTTCTTATTCCTGCAATCGAACCATATGTAATGAAAACCAAAAATTAGCAATTATAAGTATGAAAAGCAAAAAAAAAAATATTAAGAGAGAATCTTTTTTATTTTTGCGGCCTATTCAAAACTAAAATCCAACACATCATATGCTTTTCCCTGTAGCCTAAAGGCATACAGTTATAAAGATTTTGTGTCAGTGATCTAAATTTCCCATTATAATTGCCCATTATAACTATTAGAAGAAGCAACCCAACTCAATACAAATGCAAACATTAAGAAGAAGAAAAAACTAAAAATCTTTTTACTCACCCTTTACTGTAATCAGGCTGAGAAAATAGAGATACATATCCATTCCCTAAAATCACATATGAGTTGCTGATGAGGATTGGGTGTTAAGATATAAATAATATTTTCATCACAAATCAAGCAGAGACATTGAGAGGTATAAAAAATGATGCAGATGTAATGACACAAAACCTTGATGTAATGAAGCAGGTATAAAAAATGAAGCAGATATAAAAAATGAGGAATTTTGAAATGCCAAGAGTTCAATGTGATTAGTAACGGGTTAGAGAGAGTAACACCTAGATGACATTATCTGGAAGAAAAAGTGGAATTAATTCCAAAAGTAACATAAGAAGAGTAATTGCAAGAGTAAGAGATGAGGGCAAGTCAAGATGAGTGTAAATATTAATATGTTATATTTAGTGGGTAAATCAGGACGGTTGTTTATGTGTCTAAATTGTGGATCTCCGTACAACGTGAAAAGCTGGAGAGTAGACTGTAAACATATATTATTGACGCGATCTCTGAAGTTCTTTATATGTCTAAAATATATATCACCGGACAACCAAAAAGGAGAGTGAAAACACATATTAATGGTTCATCCTTTATGTGTCTGAAATGTTGATAACTGTCCATATGGAGAGAAAAAATAGTTGTCCTTTGTAATATAGATATTTAATCACCACTAAGAATCTATGTGCAGAAGAACAACATGTCAAAAGTATATAAAATACATAATCCTATAGTAACTTCCTTTGATGGTAAATTATTTTCCACAACGGTATATACTTTTACTAATCTGTTAACTTCAATTTTAACTTCAAAACATATTTTAATTTCCTTAAAAATGTCCGTTCCTGAGGACGTAGGAGTAAAGTGCGTTTATAATGTTTGAAGAAATGTTTCACTAGAAAAAACCACTTTCTTAACTGCTACCTTGTCTTAGCCTTTTTCTTTCACTTTTTTTTGTTCAGGTATGTTTATATAGTTCTCTTTACATTAGCAGGTGAAGATTACTTTTACTTAGCTTTCCTTCATGAATATGAATTACTCGTAAAAAGGGCATTGATAGAAATCATTATTAAAATATTACACAGACAGAAATATAAACATAGCACAGCAGTTGTCCAATTACTTAAATCATTTATATTAGGATAATTCAAGCATATCCTTGAAGACAATATTTCACAAATTGTCAAACGAAAACTCCCTCTTTATCCTTAAAGTGCATGTCCTGATTTCCCATTGATTACCTTTTTTTGTATGGAAAGTGAGAATGTAGGGTTGTTCAACCAGCAAGGTGAAATACAAAACCTAAATAGGAGCAATTAAGGCTTAATGCATCACGACTGGTGAAGTAAAATGGGTATGACCATAAATAAGAGAGTTACGATCATGATAAACTGATGCATCTCTTGGCAAGAATGTTAAAGGAGTAAGAGGCGTACAGGTCGCAACACATTTAGGTAATTTATCCATTTAATGATGATGAAAATAAGGATACTATAAAAATGATAGGAAGATAAAACAGTTGAGAACAAAAGAAAAATGGCATGTATATATATATAGTTGACGTTTGAATTGTTGTTTGGAAATAATTTGATGAAAGATTAGAGAAAATATGAATTGATATAAATTGGAGAGGGAGTGAGGGAGTCAGAGAAGTTAGTTTTTTTAAGGCTTGATTAGATTCTTGCAATAGCAGATAGTAGTAGTAGAAGTGAAGAGGAATTAATAGCCTATATGTATACTATGCCAATTAGTAAGAGTCCATATGCATATTGGGAAGATGATGTGGAGTTGTATGGAAATTTACGGTATCGGGAAATTGCAAAGGTTTTATGTACGCAATTTAACTGACATGTAAAAATATGATGAGAATTTTGATTTGGCGGGGCGAAGCGAACCATGGTTATTCCCAATGAATTACCAGACTTAGGTAAATGATTTAATTCCACCAAATTCATGTCATGCCTCATGAACTCTCTACACAAACTTGATTCCGGTGCATTTGTATTGCCTAACTTTCCCTTAAAAAGTACAATTGCCAGACCCATCCTATTCAATATTGGCATATGGCAATTCATAAAATATAGGCTAACAAAATATAAAATGTTGCTAAGATCCTTATTTTAAGTATGAGTATCAATCTCTAATATGGTACAGAAAGAATCTACCTTATAAACTAGCCAACATATAGACCGAGAATATCGTTACATGACAGGATATCCTCTGAGATTTTAATTAATGGATATATTATTTGCTGTAGTACATGAAAGGTTGTTTGTAAATAGGCCTGAATGAAAGACCAGTTTACCTTCCCATATTGTGCACTGAACCGAGCTCTTTTCCATCAGTTAACCATGTGCTTGTGAGTCAGTGATGTAAATTGATACGGGTCTTGAAATTACATCCTTTTAGAGATGCAATCAAGGTTTAATACATCGCGACGCCTCGCCACATCAAATTAAAACTTCTTATTGAACCAGGTGCATTTCACAGGTTACATATCGATTTTTACTATCATCCTGTTTGGTGTAAAATTGTAAATGTTATGAGAAGTTCGATATGCCCAGTGCATAGAACATATTATTGAGTTAAAATACTAACTCAATAACGCCCCCACGTTGAATGGTGAGAAAACCCACCTCATCATCCAACGGTGAACACCGCCCACCCTTAATATTTCTTGAATCCATAATTGGTGAAAGGAGCGCTAACCTATCTGTTCTCATAGAACTTCCCAACTTTCTACGATCAGATATTCCATGAGAAAAAAAAGGGGAAAAAACTTATTTTCGCGGGAAAAAAAAATCCTTCAAACTAAACCTAAAACCAACTATTAGTGGTTGTCGGAAAAAAAACTTATTTCCGTGAAAAAAATATTTATGAGCTTTTTGCGTTTGATCTTCTTCTCTCGATCCTTTAATTTTTATTTTGCTGTATGAGATACATTAACAACAAAAAATCTTACTGAGAGAAAAGCAAGAAAAGTATATGATTTTTTGTGTGAAGATAAGATATGTGAAGAACAAATATGTGAAGAAAGATGACTTGGTTAGTAAAGACAACTTATAGGGTGTGCTCTCTTAATCTTTTGCTTATCTTATGTTCTTACTTGATGATTTAATTATGCTTGATCAAGTCTTCTTTTAATTGAAATATTTAATCACCAATAAAAATCTATATGCAAAAGAACAACATGTCAAGAGTATATATAAGACATAGTCCGAAAGTAACTTCCTTTGATGGTAAATTGTTTTCCACAACGTTATATACTTTTACTAGTGGGTTAACTTCAATTTCAATTTCAAAGCATATTTTAATTTCTTTAAAAATGTTTATTTTTAAGTATGTAGGAGTAATCATAGTGTGTTCATACTGTTTGAAAAATGTTTCACTGGAAAAAACCACTTTCTTAACTGTTGCCTTGGTATAGCTTTTTGCATCCACATTTTTTTGTTCAGGTATGTTTATATAATTCTCTTTACATTAGCAAGTGAATTGATTACTTTTACTTGCTTTCCTTCATGAATATGAATCAATTGTAAAAAGAGCATCGATAGAAATACAAACATAGCACACCAATTGTCCAATTACTGAAATCACTTATACTATGATAATTCAAGCATATCCTTGAAAATAATAATTTCATAAATTTTCAAACGAAAACTCATATTTATCCTTATAGTGCATGTTCTGATTTCCCATCGATTACCTTTTTTTATATGGCAGGTGAGAATGCAGGGCTGTTCAACCAGCAAGGTGAAGTACACAACCTAAATAGGAATAATTAGGGCTTACTGTATCAAGATGGATGATGGGTATGACCATAAATAAGAGAGATACGATCAGGATAAACTGATGCCCCTCTTGGCAAGAATGTTAGAGTATTAAGGGGTATAGTTTGCAGCACATTTAGGTAATCTATCCATTTGATGATGATGAAAATAAGGATACCATAGAAAGGATAAGAAGCTAAAACAGTTGAGAAACAAAACAAAAATGGTATGTATATATATAGTTGATGTTTGAATTGTTATTTGGGTAGAGTTTGATGAAAGTTTAAAGAAAAAATGGATGGATATAAATTGGAGTGGGGGTGAGAGAGTCATAGAAGTGAATTTTTTAAGACTTAATTAGATTCTTGCAATAACATATAGTAACAATTAGGGCTGCACAGGAACCGTCCCGTGGAACCGTACCGGAACCGAGGTTAGATGGGACATGTACAAGTACCAAAAACCGGAACCGAGCCTAGAGTAGGTATAAGTAACGGTCCTAGGATATTCACGTTCCGTCCTGTCCCGTAGTACCGAGCAACAAGTAATAACATCTAATAATAGTTAGGGTTTTTGAAAACTAATTAGTTTTTGATCATTTCTATTTAGTTTTTGTTGATTTCTTTAGATTTGAAACTGATTGTAATTTTTTGATTTTTGATTTTAGAGTTTTGGAATTTTTGGTGTGGTTCATAACTTCATTTGAACTTAAAATAAGAAGATTTTTTTCTTTACTTTCTTTTTTATAATTTTACATACACTACGGGTAAAGAACCGGTCCCGTCCCGTCCTGTACCGAGTTAAACAGGTACCGGTCCCGTCCCGTACTTCACAAGTACAAGTACAGGTACACAGGCACAGGTACCGACCATAGGGAGGTACAAGTACTGAGCTAGGAAAAGAACCGTACCGTCCTGTACCATGTGCAGCCCTAGTAACAATATAAGTGAAGAGGAAAACCCTATATTTATAATATGCCAATTAGTAGTAAGAGTGCATATTGAGAAGATGACGTGAAGTTGTATGGAAATTGCTGGGATCGGGAAGTTGCAAAGGTTTTACGTACGTAATTTATGATGAGAATTTTGATTTGGCGGGACGGGGTGAACCATGGCTATTCTCAATGAAATACCACGCTTAGGTAAATGATTTAATGCCACCTAATTCAGCTCATGCCTCCTGAACTCTCTACAAAAACTTGTTTTCTGGTGCATTTGCATTGCCTAACTTTCTCTTAAAAATCACAATTTCCAGACCCATCCTATTCAATAGTGGCATATGACAATTTAGGGAATGTAGGGTAACAAAATATAAAATGTTGTTGAGATCCTTATTTTGTGTATAAGACCAAACAAAATCCCAACTTTACAGAATTGGGCCTTTGTCACAAAATTGATTCTCATCTGATGAGATTTTGGTGGGGAGAGAATCCAAAATCAAAGAAAAGGAAAATTCACCTTTTGGCTAAGGAGAACATCTGCAAACCAAAAAAAGAGGGGGCATTAGGCTTCAAAAAAAGTGAAAAAAATAATCTTGCCATGATGGCAAGAAGCGTGTGGAGACTAGTAGAAAACCCAAATTCTTTGTGGGAAGTTGCTTTAAAAGCGAAGTACTTTGCTAAAACTGATGTGCTACACGCTAAATGCCCAAGTACTGCTTCTTGGGTATGGAAATGTATCTAAAGAACAATGGAAAAGATTAAACCATTCATTTCATGGGTGGTAGGGGAAGGAACCTTCATAGATCCTTGGTGTGACAATTGGATCCCTTCTAAAGGAGTTGCCACACCAAAGGATAACACAATTCCTGATTATAATCTTACAGTGGCTGATTTCATTGATCCACAAACCAGAAAATGGGACTCAGTAAAGCTTGACGCTGTTTTTGATCAATCTTCTGTAGAGAAGATTGAAGACATTCCTTTGTCTATTATTCCTACTAGAGATAGAAGGATTTGAATTAATGCTAAAGATGGTAGATTTTCCACCAAAATTGCATATCATAGTCTCTCCTTAAGAAGAAGACACCAACAACTCTGACCTATGGCTAAAAGTATGGGCACATAAAATACCTACAAGAATTAAACTATTCATGTGGAAGGCTTTAAAAGCATCTCTACCTGTGAATCTAGTTTTGCATCAGAGAATGCATACCTCAAACTCCACCTGCCCTAGATGCAAAATCAAAGAAGAAACCATTATGCACTCATTAGTTTCGTGCTCACATCTTAATGCAGTATGGGCTCAAGTGGATATCCAAAATCAACAATTTCAAGATCAAACATCTGTTGATTGGATAAGATACTGGCTGTAGTTGATTCCATATAAGGATGACTCTAATAGAAAAGAGTCATTTACAATAATTGCTTGCATGATTTGGTCAATCTGGACCAGCAGAAACACAATTGTTCATACAGGGAAAATTGAAGAACCATCCTCAATCTTGGCTATAGCAAAAGCAATGCTGCCGGTGCAAACACCTCAACCATTTCTTCAAAGGATTCCTGCTATGACTCATGTCTCTGATATTTCCTCTTGGACTTCCCCAATATTCGGTTGGATTAAAATTAACTGTGATGGGGCTTGGAATCTATCTTCAATTGATGGTGGGATTGGATTTGTTTTCCGAAATTCTGATCACTAATTCCTAATTGCGAAAGGAAGCTACATCTCTTGTGGATCTGCGGAGGAAGCGGAAATACGAGCAATAAGAGAGGCTATGAGAACTGCGTGGGAGAGGAAAGATCAACAAGTACTGATTGAAAGTGATGCTGAAGGAATCATACAGAGAATCAAAGAAAGAGATTTTCGTGAGAACCATATAACTCAAGCATGGATGTCTGATATAGAATACCTAATTTCTAGGTTTAAGAGAATTTTCTTTAATTTTGTTCATCGAACCAACAATGGGGTCGCCCATAATGTAGCCCAATGAGCAAAAACAAATAGAACCTGTATGGCTTGGTTTTCACCCCCAGTTTGGCTTCTGCCATCCCTAAGTGCCGACCATAGTCCATCAAGACGGGTGAAGGAGATGAACTGTGGTGTTTCGTATCTTAAAAAAAAAAAAAAAAAAAAAAAAAAAAAAGGCCAACTTTACAAGTTCGAACATCTACCGACATAGAAAAGAATGAAGAATACATTAAAAAACAAAAATCAGAATAAAGAAGAACACGTTTATAGTCTTAAATTGATGAAATAATTCCTGACGTTTTCTGGTATGGTCATGAATTCTTTGTATTGATTGTTCGTTCAGGTTCAATCTCACTCACATAACTCCTCTGTTTTTTACTTTATTATCCATAGAGAGAAGACCGGCCAGTTTCACCTAAGCTTCAAACCTAAAAACTCTGTTGTTATTGAATTTAACAACCGAACCATTTAATTCACAATGGGAACCGTTCATAGCCGTAAATATCGGAATGGCATTAATGGTTCTTCTTCACAACCAAACCCTCCTCCTTATATAAGGACTTACCCGCCAAATCAACCTACAGCAACAGCAACAGCAACAAATAGCGAAATGTCTTGTACATTGCCTTATTCGAATGTTGATTCTAACTTGAGAGCTTTAGCTGGTCAAGCTGAGGGTTTTGGGAAGTGTGCCATCGGAGGACTTCATGGACCTATTTATCATGTCACTACGTTAGCAGGTTTTTATCCCTTCTTCTTTTTATCTATCGTCAATACCTTGATTCGTTAACATATTGGGTAATCACATCATATGGGTTTAGGGTTTACTTGGAATTGAATGTGTTTTTTTGAAAACAATTGGGTTTGTTTTCAGTTCTCTTTGTGAAGGATTGACATGATTAGCTTAAAATTGTTCGCCTTGGGTATTTTTAATTTTGGTGTTTTGGTTTAGGTTTTTCATTTTGTTAAGATTTGGAGATGAATTAAGCTGTTTGTGGGAGTACTTTCTATAGATTTTACATCTTGGGGCCTAATTATGGACTCTAAGTCTGTTGATTTTGTTCGCTGTTTCCCATGTTTATTCACAAGGAGAAAGGGTAGCACCAGTTGGAGCGATTAATTTGATTATGTATATTTCATGGTTGAGTACTTGACAGGAGCTACACTAGTTGATGATCTATTAGCCTAACTTGTTTGTTATAGTAGAATTGATTTGGAAGGAACAATTCTGTTTTTTCATCTGTCCTTGTTCAAATTTACTAGTTAGTGGATAAGATCATAAGGGTATAATAACCACACTGGTAAGAATTGAAGTCGCTGCCATCTTAATCTTGGGAGATTAAAATTGGGGTTGCTCATTACTCAATATGGTTCATATAGACAAATTTTTTAGTTTAATTGCCATCGGGTATTGTGGGGACAAACATTGGCGTTCCAAATTTTTGTATGCTGATTGAATACTCTGATTTCCCAGCTCCGCGTTTTGATCTGTATCTGTGGAGGTTTTTGGACACTGATTTTTTTTTCTTTCTAAGTTAAGATTCCTTGGTTGTGTAGATGATGGTCCTGGATCACTGCGTGACGGCTGTCGTAAAAAAGAACCTCTTTGGATTGTCTTTGACGTTTCGGGTACCATTTGCCTTTCATCCTATTTGGCTGTTTCGTCCTATAAGACAATCGATGGTAGAGGACAGCGGATAAAGTTTACGGGAAAGGGCTTAAGGTTGAAGGAGTGTGAACATGTGATAATCTGCAACCTTGAGTTTGAAGGGGGTAGAGGACATGATGTTGATTGTATTCAAATTAAACCTAAATCAAAGCACATTTGGATTGATCGCTGCAGCCTGAGTGATTTCGATGATGGGTGTATTGATATTACAAGAGAGAGCACAGATATCACTGTATCTAGGTAGAAGATCACCTCTCATTTATGCAGATATTCATTTCAGTTAGTGTTGATCTCTAATCTAGCTCCTTGTACTGTGTCCTTAGGTGTCATTTCTATAAGCATGACAAGACAATGCTTATTGGAGCAGATCCCACTCACGTTACTGATAGATGCATTCGAGTAACCATTCATCACTGCTTCTTTGATGGAACTGTACAGCGACATCCTCGTGTTAGGTTTGCGAAGGTTCATCTATATAATAACTACACCAGATGTTGGGGCATATATGCTGTTTGTGCAAGTGTAGAATCACAGGTACCAATTTATTTTGATGTTTAATGTTTTCTTTTACTAGAGCATTTTTCCTCTTTACTGGTTTGTCATCTCTTTTTTGCCTTGTCTCTTCAGATATTTTCAGAGTGCAACATATATGAAGCAGGTGCTGGAGGTGCGAAGAAGGGGACATTTCTATATTTCACGGAAAAGGTGAATTCATTGAGAATTAGGCATGCCTAATTTGTTTTGAGTTTGTAATATTAGACTAAATGCACGCATCAATGATTGTCTATATTAACTAGCTACTTTTAAAATTTCACAACAAGGTTTTTAACAAGATCTTGCAAAGTGCATTGATATTTATACTGAAACATGAAAAACTCAATGAGTAGGAATTGGAACCTGGTTTCCTTCAGAAGCATGCACCCCTTTTTCACAATAAACATCCACCCTGATAGATTTCTCTCATTTGAGCATTTTGTAGTTGTATTTATCGTGAAATAAAGGTATCGGCCAAACCAGTGCTAAATACAAATTTATGGTGAATGAGGTTAATCCCATTCTATGGACACCTAGAATATGTGTCTTTTTGATTGGTAGGCTTCTTGATTTTAGTTACAGAGTTAAATTGAGATCATCGATCTACTACTATAACTCACTAAATGTTAATTTTTCAACATAAATCACCGCCTGCTAGAATGGTATGTATATTCACTAAAGTTTTTTATGTTATATTCACTGCCTTGATTTTTTGTTGCAGGCTGCGGACAAAGAATGTCCCTCAACTGGCTTTGTAACATCTCAAGGAGACATCTTCCTTAACGGTGCTCCACCATGTCCTCAAGCAGGAGGGTATTGTGAAGGAAATATGTTCCATCCTAGTGAATACTACCCTACATGGACAGTCGAACCTGCAACTGAAAATCTGAAGGAAATCCTTAAACTCTGTACAGGATGGCAAAACATTTCAAGACCCTGTGAGAAGACCGCATAAATTATGATGCACCAGTAACTATCCCTTTGTCTAATTTAGTAGCATCTCCTACAGTATTACTAGTTGTTATTCTGGTTTTGATGGCTTTCTATAATCATGAGTATTTGAATATGGTATTGATATAATGTAATAAAAGATATAATAAATATGCTTCAAAAATAAACGATGTTATGTAATAAAAACTATCAAAAATAATAGTTGTGTTTGGAGTTGAAATATATTTTGCTCTATGTATGTATATATATGGTTTATAAGTTGTCTTTCTCTTTCAGAAAACCCTTAATCCTCCAGGAAATTCCAAGAAATCTTAGGCATGAATGAATGAAGTAAGAATCAATCAACTGAGGTCCACCCATATCTGTACTACTGACATCTTTTGGTAGCACACAATAAACTCGATCAAGTTAGTCGTAAGTGTTAAGAATTATATGATGACATTCTAGAATATTCAACATATCTTCACATATTCATGTCATTACTCTAGGATATACGGAATATCTTCAATATATATTAATTTTCCTGTTTTCTTCCATATTATGTATTATATCTGTTTCCTTCTTTAGGCTAATATGTATTGTATAAGAGGAGCAGTGCCCCATTATACAATCAATATACAGAACTCTTGATTCCATGACTACTCTTGTCATGGCATCAGAGCCACACAAGATCCAATCTTCCGATGCAAACAACCAATAATCAGATTCTTTTGTAAAAACCAGAAATCTTGTATTTAATCCTTTCCACTGAGATACATGTTTACTCATCATGTCTAGAGAAGACTACCAACCTATCACAACAAAGTTTGATGAAACCAACTATAATCACTGGTCTTTTCTCATGAGAAGCTTTCTGAAAGCAAAAGGATTGTGGAAATATATAGATGGTACAGAAAAATGCCCTATAAAAACAATCCCAGAGAAAGCAGAGAAATCATTACCTGAAACCAATGACAGTTCAAGAGATTGGGAGATTAATAATCATAAAATCCTTACATGGATTGGAAACACTGTGATCACGTCAATCAACATGCAGCTTACCATTTTTGAAGTTGCTAAGGATGCGTGGGATTTTCTTTCCAAAAGGAACACTCAAATTAATTTTGCTCAACGTTATAAACTTGAACAAGATATTCGATCTTTGAAACAACAAAATGACCAGACAATATCAGATTTCCATTCTGTGATGTCCACAGTATGGAATCGGCCGGCATTAATGGAACCCAAATGGACTACTGATGCTGAATTATGGGAAAAATACCGAGAAGAATCACGACTAGTTCAACTCCTCATGGCTTTAAAGGATGATTTTGAAGCTGTCAGGGAATCCATTCTTTATCGTACACCTCTTCCCACTGTAGAAACTGCATTGTCTGAGCTCATCACTGAAGAAACAAGGAAAATAATCAAGAAAGATGATATCTCAGCTGTATTTGCTGTACCTTCAAGATCAAACTATAATCTCCATAAGAACCCATCGAATCGCGACATATCTCAAATTCAATGTCACAACTGCAAACAACTTGGACACATGGCCAGAAACTGTACTCAACCAGCAGCTCAATCATCAACAACACCACAAACTCTATCTCCATATCAATGTAACTACTGCAAGGAGTTTGGACATACAGTGAACAACTACACATCACCATCTTCCAAAAACATGCGTGAAAAGAGGAGGAACTTCAATGCAAATACACCAACTAGATTCACTGCAACACCTATCACATCTGAGATAGAAAAGAAACCTGAACCATCTCTGGCTGATATTCAGGAAATGATCAAACAAGTTATGTCAATTGGTAATAATCCCACCATAGCCTCTACACTTGCAATTCCTACAGGTATTTACTCGACTAGTTGGTTTCTCGATTCAGGTGCTTCTAACCATATGACTTATAATCCTCAATTCTTTGAGAATTTGCATCCAATAATAACTCCTAAAATTCATACTGCTGCAAGTGTTATTGGTTTGGTTAAATCCTCTAACAAATTGTGTATTCCTGATATACTTCTTGTCCCCGAGATTACCATGAATCTTATATCTATTGGCCAACCGTGTGATCAAAGGTTTAAAATTCACTTCTTTCCTTCTGGTTGTGTTATACAGGATCCGAGAACGGAGAAGCTAGTTGGGATAGGCCGTAGAGTGGGTCGACTATACCTCATAGAGATGCTCATTATTCCTCCACAATTCAAAAATCAAGTTGCTGCTGTATCATCCTCTATATCACAATCCACCACTTCTCCATTCATGTCCTGGCACTCTAGGTTAGGTCATATTTCTTTTTCTCATCTTAGATACATGATTAATAAAGGTTTATTAGAGTCAACTCAACTTGATAAAGAACCTTGCTGCATTTCTTGTAAGATGGCCAAACAACCGGCATTGCCTTTTAATAACAGTACAACTTTTTCAAGTGCACCATTTGATCTTATTCACTCTGATGTTTGGAGAAAGTAACCAATTGCTTCTAAAGGAGGGGACTTATTTTATGTGATTTTTATTGATGACTACACAAGATATACTTGGATATATCTTTTCATCTTTAGGTCAGATTTCCTTAAAATATATACTGAGTTCTCCACCATGGTCAAAACCTAGTTTACAAAAACTATTAACACCTTCCGTGCTGATCAAGGGGGGGAATATATATCAAATCCTTTTAAAGATTTTCTCAAGTATGAGGGCACTCTTCTTCAATTGTCTTGCACAGAAACCCCTAAACAAAATGGTGTTGCATAACGTAAACATCGTCACATAGTAGAAACTGCTAGAACTAAATTACTATCTGCTTCAGTTCCCTCTAGTTTTTGGGGAGAATCTGTCCTTACTGCCGTGTATACGATAAATCGTGTTCTAACAGTTGTTATAGGTGGTATATCTCCATATGAACGTCTCTATGGAGAAATAACTAACTATTCAGAGCTTTGTGTTTTTGGTTCAACCTATATTGTTCTTCTTCCAGAGCGTGAACGTAATAAACTGAGTAAAAGGAATTCAATCTGTGTATTCCTAGGATATGGAATAGAACAGAAAGGGTATCGCTGTTATGATCCAACAAGTTAAAAACTTCGTGTCTCTCATCATGTAACCTTTTGGGAGAAAATACCATATTTTTCCCTTCCAAAAAGTAAGACCTCTGAAAATTTCACGTACCAAGATATTTTTGATGTCGAGTCTTCTCCATTAGAATCTGTCTCTGTCATTCCTACTTCTGAGATCGGTGCACTACCAGAAATTCATCAATCCTCCACTTTAGATACTCTAGATATACCTGAATCATCGTCGAACCACTCTGTATCTCATCCTGACACTGCTTCTCCTGAACAGGATCCTATATCTGAAGTACCTACCACGGGTCCTCGTGAACGACGTCCACCAGCTAAGTTTTCTGACTATCATTGTTATCTCTCAACTATTTTACCTTTGTATGAACCTAAGAGTTACAGGGAAGCATCAGCCATTCCAGAATGGCAACACTCAATGAAGAAAGAATTAAATGCACTTGATAGAGATGGGACATATGTCATGGTAGATGTACCTCCTGGAAAATCTGTAGTGGAATGCAGATGGGTGTATAAGATTAAGACAAGAGATGATGGTTCAGTTGAATGCTATAAATCTCGTCTTTTTGCTAAGGGTTATACTCAAGAGTATGGTATTGACTATGAGGAAACATTTGCACCAGTAGCTCGTATAATAACAGTTCGTACTCTCATTGTTGTTGCTTCTACTCGTGGATGGGACCTTCACCAAATGGATGTTACAAATGCCTTCCTTCACGGAGATATTCAAGAAGAAGTATACATGCATCCACCTCCAGGATTGCCTCACTCTCCAAACCAAGTCTATAAGCTTCGTCGAGCACTATATGGTCTCAAACAAGAACCTCGTGCTTGGTTTGAGAAGTTCAGCAGTGCCATTACTCAATATGGGTTTATTCAAAGTGCATATGACTCTGCCATGTTCTTTAAAAGGTCAGATAAAGGAATTGTTCTTCTTCTTCTTTATGTTGATGACATGGTTATCACTGGAAGTGATTTGGAAGGTATCAATGCTCTTAAATCTCAACTAAGTTTGTCCTTTGAAATGAAAGATCTTGTCCATCTAAGATATTTCCTCGGCATTGAAGTTGATCGATCATCTGAAGGATATTTTATATCTCAGGTGAAGTATGCTACTGAAATTCTTCATCGTGCAGGATTGACTGATAATAAAATAGTCTATACTCCTCTTGAGGTAAATGTGAAGTATAATCCTACAGACGGAGAAATTCTATCCAACCCTACATTGTATCGGCAACTAGTGAGTAGTCTCAATTATTTGATTATCACACATACAGATATTAGCCATGCAGTGCATATTGTGAGTCAATTTATGTCAGCTCCACGTTCGACACATTATGCAGCTGTTCTTCGAATCCTGCGTTATCTCAAAGGTACGTTATATCAGGGACTATATTTTTCTTTTATATCTTATTTAAAACTCAAGGCGTATTTCGATTCTGATTAGGCTAGTGATGTAACTGATCGTCGATCAACTACTGGATATTGTATGTTTCTTGGTAATTCTCTAATTTGCTGGCGTAATAAGAAACAATCTATTGTTTCTCGTTCAAGTGCTAAAGCAGAATATCGAGCTTTAGCTCACACTACATCAGAAATTGTATGGCTACGTTGGATTATTGGTGATATGGGAGTTCATCTTTCAGAGCCTACTCTATTATTTTGTGATAACAAAACCGCTATTTACATTGCACACAATGATGTCTTTCATGAACACACAAAACACATCGAAATTGATTGTCACTTTGTAAGACATCATTACAAGAAACAAACCATTGGGCTGCATTATGCTACTTCAGAATTACAGATAGCAGATTTATTTACAAAAACACATCCCTCTAAACGACTACAGTTTCTAAGTTACAAACTCAATATGTGTTGTAGACCATCTTGAGTGGTGGTGGTGGTGGTGGTGGTGGGGGGGGGGGGGGGGGGGCCGGGGTGTTTAAGAACTATATGATGATATTCAACAATATTCTGCATATCTTCACATATTCATGTCATTACTCTATGATATACTTAATATCTTCAATATATGTTAGTTTTCCTGTTTTCTTCCATATTCTGTATTATATTTGTTTCCTTCTTTAGGCTAATATGTATTGTATAAGAGGAGCATTGCACCATTGTAATATTCATACAATCAATATCTTGGATGGATTCCACAAGTTTGAGCTTCTCTCCAGAAAATAGAACTTTCTCTCCAACGAAAACTCCTTCAGACTAAATCTTCACTGCTCAGATCGGCTCTTGAGCAGACCACCCAACATCCCAGCGCCATTTTAATCCAGTTTGCTCTCGATTCAAGTTTTATTTTTTTGTTCTTGAGATTTTTATGGGTTTGTTCTCTAGATCTAAGGTTGTTTGTGCAGGTATGGCTTGTAATCTTTCGTTGAGAAGCAATCAAAGCATGCCATTTTTTTTAGTCCAGATCTATTATCGACTTCAAGCAACAACATCATCTCCAACTTTTCTTAGCAGATCAGAGTTTTTCTCTGATTTTGGCGGTGATCGGAATCTAATGTCTCTTGTTTTAGGTTTTACCCATCAACTGTTTCTTAAAAATGGTTTTGTTTCAGCTAATATTTCTAGTTTTAGGTTTTCAGCAACAAGTTATTCTAAGACACTAGCAACAACTTCAGGTTCTAAGACACCATCAACAGCACATAAGACACAGAAGACTCAGAAAACACCAACAACAATTAGTTCGAGACCGATTTCGATTCGGACCAAAACCGATTCAGATCAATTTTGTCCCATGAAGACCTATTTAGGTTATCTTTGCTACTGTTACTTTGAAAAAACACTGGAAAATTGGGTGGATCTTTGGATCTCTTTAAACCCATGTCTTTTGTTTTACTATGTTTATGGAAAAACCCTTGAGAAATGGTTGGATCTTTGGATCCTAGCACCTCTATTGATTATAGATTTGCTTTATAGTTTGGATGAGTTACTTTTAATCCAAACTAGGTCATTTAAACTTGTTATATTACGAAGAAAATTATTTGAGACGGTTAGGATTCGGTATTGGATTATATGTCTTGTAACTTTGTTGTTGAGAGGCTTGTCTGTGATGGTGTTGGCTACTTTGAAATTCCTGCAATAGTTGGAAACTTGTTGGTCGGTTATGTAATCAATCCCGATTCTGAATCGGAGTATCATTATGAATGCATTTGAGGCTTGCCTCTTTTTCTAAAAATAAATAATATACAGAACTCTTGATTCCATGACTCTCTTGTCAATAAGATCATATCTATCGATCCCTTTTGCTATAAAATACAGACAACAGTTACATATACAAGTATAAACACTCCATAGATCACCAGCAACTTAGAAAGAAAAACACCGTCTCGGTCTGAAATTCAGTCGTACCATTGCTACACGAGATGAATGAGTCGAAGCAGACTTAGTACTGGTAGTCGTAGAAGAAGCATTACCATAAAATAAATCCGATAAGTAATTACCCAAATCATCAGGAGAGAACATCACAGAAGAAGAATCACCTAAACTTCTCTGCTCACCTTGTAAAGTAACACGATATTTATCGAATAACGACCTATATAATGGTAAAAGCTTGGAACATATGGAAACTTTGATTTCATTTCTGAGCTTACTATCAGGTACAATCCATGAAGATTGACTTCTATAAACTTGTTCAAAAGCTAAAGAAAATCTCTTCAACAAATTGTTCATTTCATCTGGAGAAGCATTCCCCATTGAATTAACTGGCGACAAAACGGATACAACTTTTTCCCAACCTAGTCTTTCATAATTCCAAGCATACTGTTTAACTTTGATTTCTTGTTTTGAAATCCAATCTTCACCAAGAAGAAATGAAAGATTTGAAGTACGAACTTTGGAGACAATGAAATGAAGATTATTGGTGAGAAAAAGATACGATAATGTTACATCTTTGTATAATTCTGCCTTTCCATCGAGTTTGCAAATAAGGACGAGAATTAACCAAGCGAAACGAATTGAAATCGCAGAAATTGGAGATTCATTAGGATTTGGAGGTGAGAAGTATGATTCTGGTAACCGAGTTTGAACTGATAACTCCCAACCTTCCATTAAATTCAATAAAATTATACTGTAATCACTTAACTGAGCAATAAAACTCATACCATATTCAGTTAACGGGTGAATTCCACCACCTAAAACTGGAACTTTAGATGAATCCTTCTGAACCGTTGTTTCAAATTCTGATAACATTATTCGAACCGAATCACCTAACGCTTGAAGTGAAGATAAAGCCTGATTACGAATAAAACTTGTCGGTTCAAACGAGAAAATTGACTCAATTTCTGGCCAAATTTCAGAAACGGAATTGTGAAGTTCAAGAATTCGAAAAATCTTTTCAGATGATGATTTCTTGCTCTTTAAAACTAGTTCAGGGAAACTGAAAAGAATCACTGCACCTTCTTTTGAAATTTCAGTAAAACATGATTCTCTAATTGAATCGGAGGAGTAAAAAACTTGATCACAAAGAATTCGTTCACTTGAAAACAGTGTCGTAACTGCGATTTTAACAGATTTTAACCAATTTTCAAGCTTGAGTTCGATAATTTCCCAATCTAATCTTTGAATCTTTTGACAAGTCATTTTTTCGATTCCTAATCGATAAAGACCTTCGTCTATAATTGATTTCCTAATAAGTTTATAAATTTTGACACATTCTTTTCCGTAACCAGAAGAAATCATACAATCGGCGATTATTTTCAGATCAGATATAGCAAGAACAGAGACTCGTTCAACCTCGGTTATAGAATTCTCAACTTCTTGAATCTCATCTTCAAAACCATTATCATATTCCTCTTCGTAATCACTTAAACTCGATCTCGACGTTACGGAAGAACAATTCGAGATTGATTCAGGATCGAAATGATCTCGGTTCGTTGATAAAATCTGATAAAATTCTTTCTGTAGTCTTTTCATTGAAACTTGCATGAGTTGTTGAGAACGAATAAGTTTTTCAGAACTTGGATTTTCTGTTAACAAGAAATGCATAGCTCTTTGTAAATCATTCACACAGTTAATGTAATCTCGAGCTTCTTCTCTACTTTCGTAGAATAAGGAAGTTACTTTAGCGTAAGAAGATGTTTCTTGATTCCATTTGCTTATCTTTTGTTCAGCGTTACTTATAGTTTCGGCGATCATTGATTCCGAGAAAGAAAATAAGGGTCTTGGTGGAGTTCCATTTCTCAATGGAAAATTATATGGAGAAGACGATGAAGATGTTGGTTTGCTGGGGTTTATGTGATAAACACTTCTCATTCCTTTTTTCGGCATTCTGGAATACCAACAAGAATCAAGTTCAATCTCGTTACTCTGAAGAATCTCTTTAGTTTAGACAAAGCGAGTTGATGATGAATGTATTTATGTCATTATGAAGTTACGTATTAACTAATCAAGAGAATCGACGTCAAAATTTCTTGAAACTAAATATGTACGTGTCTGGTTTTGTATTTTATTGCAATCAAATTCTACCTGTAATTAATGGTTTGAATTAGACTTATTACAAGAGAGTTTTAAAGTTCTTGTACATTTACTATAATTAAAGCATATTTTGAATTTTTATTGTGAGAGGTAGTACACTAATACGCTGAACTTGATTTTGAAGTTTCTACATTAGATGAATAGTCATCGTAATTCGAGTGACAGGTTGGCTAAAAACAAATCTCGTGGATTTGATGCCTTCTATTAAGAACAAGTCTTATGGTGGAATTCAAGCTATTCCAAGTACGGCTGCACAAGAACCGAACCGGACCGAAGAACCGAGCCGAAACCGGTCAATTTTGAACCAAACCGAGCCGAACCGTTCATCCAACGTTCGTTGACAGTTTGAGATCTCACAACTGTAGGATATACGGTTCGGTCAACAGTTTGAGGATGAAAACTGACCGAACCGACCGCTGTAAACCGGTGCCTTATAACCGTTGATCTAGTAAGATCACTACCATTCATTTATAAACTTATAAACCAAAACCTAAGCGTAATCTTAGATACAGATCATACTTTTCTTCTCTTTTCTTTCGTTGCACTAATTAAATATCTAGAAATTTTTGTTGAAGAGTATTGAAGAGATAACTGGACTTTTTCCTTCAAAAGGATTATGGATCCTGCTGAAATAATTGATTTGCTGGAGCTTAAGCATGATGTGGGAAATATTACATTACCGGTGAATGGAGATGATAATGTAAGTGGTAATCCTTCTTCTAAGAAGATTTATGACTGATGGATGTCCAAGAGGATTTTATGTTTGATATAATATTCTGGGTGGTAAAAATATTCCTCCCAAAATATCTTTTTTTGGTTTGGGAAGCTATGTACAATTCGATTCCCACAAGAAACATGTTGCTTAGTAGAGGCATCAACATGTCTTCCATTGTGTGTTTGTGATGCAACAAAGTAGTTAAGGCAAGTGATCACTTCTTTTTATATTGTGAATGGGCACAAATGCTTAGGAATACTTTCTTCAGTGCTTCACACTTAAATGGGTGATGATAGAGGGTTTTCTGGCTTGTCTGAAAGGTTGGAGAATAGCTAAGTTTAGTAACAGTAATTTGATCATCTGGAAGGCAATGCCATATGCGATCATCTTGGAGTTATGGAAGGAGAGAAACTCAAGGGTGCATGGTGGTTGTTACAAGAAGCAAGATGATCTGTTGGTGATCCCGAGGCAAAAAAATTGTGCTTATGGTGTTCAAGAGATGGGGATTTTGAGGGTTACATGACAACAAAAGTTCTTTTTCACTGGGAGGATATTGTAACTTGTAGTTTGAGTGTATTTCTTCTTTTGCGGTCTATCGAACCTGTATATGTTGTACATATCTTTTCTTTTTAATATATCCTTCAAAAAAAATCTAGAAATTTTTTTCTATAAGACCGTGTATCATCGACATCCCATCACAAATAAAAAAAAATGTATAGAACATAATCGTTCGATATAGTGTATTGTCGATATCCCATCACTAATATGAACAAAAAAAAAAAACAAAAAAAAGGAACCCGAAGAACATGGGAAACTGCTTCTTAATTTTTTATGAAATTTTCTTAATATGTTAATAAAGAGTTGTGACTCACCAAATCACACCCAAATCATGACATGTGAAACGAATTTTATGGCAATACTGTAATAGTATAGTTGCTTATTATGACAAGCTGCTTACTCGAGAGAGTTTCATGATGCGTAGGCATCATCGTTGTTGTGTTGCTAAACCAAAAATGCATCAGAATGATGCAAAACAAAGAAAAGGTGAACGCTGCAATCATTTTCATGGCCCGAGCTAGAGAACGCATACTTACGAACTAAGTAGTCCCGATGATGCAAATTCTTGTGCATATATTACGAAAAACCCTTAGTCTTTGTCCTTGCAACACGAGTTTACTTTAATTGTTGGTACCGACGTTGATGAACTACGGTTTGTGCTTGATCCTTCGAGTTGCGGAACAAGGTACGTAAGCAGCCGCATTGAGTTGCAGCATTTGTGGTCTAGCACCTTGTCGGTCATACCATCTAATTACAAGATGATTGTTGTCATACTTGCTAAGGTAAGTTGCAGTCCGTTTCCTTAAATGTTCATATTTCTTATCAAGTTATTCGATGTTGGCGTGCGTCAATTACGAATTGGGCATGGCCAGGAACATAATCTAACCGGTATGCAAGTTAGGGGAGCTTGCATAATCCACTTGCATCACAAGAACTATGCACGTTTAGAATGATATGATCCTGGTTGATATACCCTTGGCATAGTAAGATCAGTGCATGCGTCCAGCTCAATTACGAAGTGAAGTAAGGAAGATGGAAATAGGCTTGCAATAACCTATGTGCAAGCCCAAGGCATGGCCTATGCTTGGACAGCACTCAGAAGACTATGATGCATGTTAAACGCATCACCATCAGCCTTTATTGCCTTGCACCCTAAGCAGAGCAAGGGTAAGTTGGAACGTTGTGCAACTACATATGTAAACTACGGTAGAGTATCATGCTTGCAAAGTATGCTTAGAAAGAAAAAATGACGTGCATTCGCCTGGTAAGCTTTGGAGCTTTACGTGAGCGGCACGTCGGAAGTTTCGGTTTACGTGGTATGGCACCGTGGAAGAGATTTTCCGGTCCGTAACAATGATGCATCATTATCTGTAAAAGAATCGGACAATCTTCACATGAATTTTCATTCATATTCATATCACATGATCATCTATCTAATTTTATACCTGAATCTGTTCGTTAAAGCAAATTAATTACATGTAATCGTCCAGATCTACTTTTTCTCATTACAAGAATTGAATATGTGATTTCTTTAAGACACACATATGATATTTTATTAGGTTTTCACCAACATATCTCTTACATGAAGAATCTGTACATATAATTTATTTATCAAATCTTCTAGATCTTATATATATTTCGTTGAAATCAAATCTGATAAATTTCTAGCATGTTTTCCATGATTAATCATTAATTTTCAATGCTATAATTGATGCGTGGTTTTTAAAAAATATTTTACTGAACTTAATTGGGTTATTAATTAACTAATATTTGTAGCATGGTCATTACACATCGTATAATGTATATATAGCCAGAAACACTCGTGATGTAAAAGAGATCATTGAACTTTATACTTTGTTTATCTCTCTTCTGCTCTGCAAGTTGTTATTCCTTTAACCGACTTAGAGAGATAATTAGAAAAACCCTAAACCCATTTGATTCAAGATCAGAACTAAGTCGATCAAGTAAACGTTGTAATTTCAATCAGAAAATCATAATACGATATTGTGAAGGTACACTAACCGAGTTGACACATCTTCATAAACATTAACAAGTACTTAATTGCTAAACTTTGTTTTTAATCGGGTTAATTTCCAAAGACTAGCTAGATCTTAGACCAGTAACCAAATATTCTATGCTAGGAGTGGCTAATTCTTTTGGTGCCATTTAATGAAAATCCGAACCTTGCCCTTAATGGGAACCAGACACGAAGATTCTTCGGACCAGCCCTTGGAGTTGGACATCTCCATTTTCAAGTGGGAGTGAATTTTGTAACACGATTTCTCTCCTTGGGCATGTTGCTTTCCAAGTGGGAAATGAAATTACAGTGCAATGAGAACCCTTCTACACGATTTCTATTGTAGGTGTTGGCGTTGCCTTCCCCATTAGACTCGCTTAGGCGCTCCTCTTCTTTTTCTGTTTTTGGTGTTTTTTTTTTATGATGATTAGTGTTTTATGTGTCACCAACTTCAAATGAAAATAAGTGTGAATGAGCCAAGTCATTTAAGGAGCCATAAACGACCTAATCAAATTATGAAAGAGCTATCGCGTAATCAAAGATTCAGGCTAGTAGTTACGAAATATCTTCAATATTGGCCACACAGATAAAAACAACAGATGGCCAAACCAGTCGTTACTTAGTGATCCTCACTGAAATTTGTGGCTATACTTAAACAAATGGCATAGGGACCAATCTTTTTCTGTTGGTAGGCCTGGAGCGTGGATGTTTTGGCGCCTAAAGTCTTCGATCACATAATGAGTGTTGTAATTAGTCAATTGATCTTGATGCCGTAATAACTTGGGGATTCAACTACGAGTCTATGCATCTACCTCGGTTGCTGCCTATCAGCCTAGGAAGAGAAGTGGCTTAAAATTAGAGGTTAGAAAACTTCTTGTATTGAATTTGAAAACAGCATGTTGGGTCATCATCCAGAATGGACAAAGGCATATCCCAAGAAAGAGAGATATATTTGCTTAAACCCGAAGGATTACATTAATTTAATCGAGTTCGTGTAATTAACTAATGATTACTTCCCATCCTTACGAAAAATACTGTTCGTATATATTTCCTTAACGATGTTATAGCTCTAGGAGACAGTAACTTAGATCCAATCAAGATTACAAACAAGGAACTACTAATCTTGTACTTGTAGGTTGGCCATGCTTTGATTTTTTGCAAGTGAATGGTAGTTGATGATAAAGACATGGAGCTAGCTTGAAAAATGATTAGTACACATGAAGTTCTAAATGGCTATTTCCAAGTTGCCATGTTCGTTTATCATGTTTATATATTCAACTTGGTATCCAAAAATAAAAAAAATAAAAAAATAATCATGATCATGATCAACCGTTGGCATCAACACTCCTCAAGTTTTTACAGTTCCAGTCTTTTTGAGTGACTCTCCATTTATCCGGTTCTAAGTAATTGGGAAGTTGTGCTTGGTCTATTAATATATAATAGCTCTGCTATAAATGAGCTTTGAATTTTTCAATCTATTACCATTTTGGAGTTAGAAAAATAATAATTTAGGCAGTCGAAAAGAACAAAATTTGCGTATGTGGCAGACATCCGCATATGCGAAGGCTCTCTTTTCTGTTGTTAAAAGTTAAAAAATAACCAAATTTGGAATTATGCTTGATCAGGACTGCTATTAAAATTACGTGAACGGCCCCATCTTTGATATACGTCTCTCGGTAGGTTCTAAGAACAGTATCAAACTTTATACTTCATTGACAGTGCGGGTTTCATTTCGATAGTATCTAATTTTGAACGTCATCGGGGCATATAAATTTCAACAAATTAGAAAAATATGTTGAAGTGGTTGGTAAGTTTTTTCAAGTTTAACAATCTCAAGCTTCGCTCGTCTCAGTCTGAAACTAGAGTAGTGTCGTCCCGTCTATGACTCGTATTCTTTTACGTGGTCCGGTTGAAGTTAGAAATGTTTGTGGCAGCACTCTTCGCTGCTAGCACTCCTATTCACATTTAAAGATAGTTACTTTGGGCCAAAAGAAATAATTGGTACAGATGTCGATCTGTGGACTGGTGGCACAATAGCTTCACGGTGTGATGTATCCTTCCTGGTTATCAACTCAAGTTTGTTGGTACAAGCAACATTTTCATTCCTAACCTGCTGGCTGATGAAATATTAACAGTTCTTCGTTTATGGAACAGTGACCGCATAGCGCAGTGGATTAGCGCGTTTGACTTCGGATCAAAACGTGGGTTCGACTCCCCTGTGGTCGAAATATTGTTTTTCTTTTCCCTCCCTTCTGATTCAGGTCAATTATTGTTTTTCTTTTCCCTCCCTCTAATTCAGGGTCAACTCGGATGGAATGCAGGAACTAATTTTTAATTTATTTATTTAACTCCGTAATGAATTCTGGTTGTATGTAGGACAGTAGGAGTAGATTATTACTCTGCCATCGATGGCACGGATTATAAATGAAACCTATTATAGGGATTCCAAGGATTTGGTTTTGAGGGCTCTTATGGATTCAACTATCCTAAATATAGATGAGGGGAACCTAATTTTTTGTCAAAAATACAAAAATACCCTTTCATAACCAAAATAATTACCAAATCTAAACCCTAAAAACTAAACTTACAAAAAAAACGTATCTTCTTCTTCTCCTCCATCGCCTTTTTTTTTTCTTCAACGACTATTAATCGTCGATTATCAGCAAGTAATAACTTTAAATGGGTAAGAATCGAAAACCCAACCCTTTTTTATTGCTTTTGATCCCATAAATAGGTTAGATTTGCTTAAATTAGATATTGAAAAAAATAGTTTCAGAACTGAATACGGTTGGGAAATCAATATTTCCCGATCGTAGAATTGATTTACGGTGGAAAAATATTGATTTCCTCACCGTAAATATTTCCTACGGTTGGGAAAATATGAACTCTCAATCGTAAGTGATTTACCTAACTTTTGTATACGGTTTGAAAACCCAACCGTAAGTTATCCTGGTTTTGTATACGGTTGGGTTGTTTTTGTGTACGGTTGGGAAAATATGAACTCCCAACCGTATATAAAGTATACGGTTAGGGTTTCCTAACCGTAACTTCAATTTTGAGGAAAAAAAAATTAAAAATTTTATATGAATTTTTGACTTTGATTTTTCAGGTATTAACCATAATTAAATGATTAGTCTAATCTTATTACTAATTTTATCACTAATCTTGCTTAATTTAGTTAACCTAATCATTAACATTAATTAATTATTGAGATAAGGGGTTTTGGAGTTATTATTTGATGACCCCCTTTTTATCATATTGTGAGCCATCAAAACCAAATTTTGAAGCCCCTATAATAGGTTTCTTATAAATTAATGCTTCAACAAAAAAAGAAAAATTGAAGCTTTAATAATAACCATTTTCAAATCCGAGCACGGTTGAATTGAATTTTAAGATACTTTGCTCACGAAGAATGACAGTCCATTACCGTGCCTAGTGGCCAAGTGCCTGAATAGGTAAAGTATATGGGAAATAATGGTTCATGGGTTTGAACTTCGAAACTTCTACAAAAAATTTCTTCTTTCATCATCCATACGCGGGGAGGTAAAAAGCCACAAACTATAAACATAACACATTTATGAAAAACGCGCAATTGGGGTATACCCATTTTAATTGGGATATGATAATAAAACAAAATAGAGACATTTTGAAGTAGAACCCAAAACTCCTTATCCAATTATTTTTTATAATGACAAAAATGCCCATGTACTTTTTAAATATATTTTATTTTTTTCTTTACAATTTTTCTCTGTATTTTTGGAAAATACAGAGAAAATAAGTACAGCCCAGCTTGTTGCTATGTTACCAACCAAAGCTTTGTACCAATCTTAATTTTATTTTATTTTTTAGAAAACTAGTTTTGTTTTTTAATTTTTTTGATAATTTTTTTTTGTTTTTTAAGTTTTAAATTTCTCTTTTAAGAAGGTTAATTCTTTTCACAAAATTGGTCAATTAACCCAATAACGACAATTCCTGGGTGAAAAAGACATGTAAAATTTGATACTGTTTAAATGGACGAGAATGTAAAAATAGCCAGGATGTAAACAGTTTCATCCTACCCATTTTCAAATACTTTTTCTTATTTTTAATTTACATCAGGATGCATCTAGTTTCACGCTCGCTATTTTTTAAGTTTAAGCCAGGATGAATCCAGATTCATTCTTGCTATTTTTTGGTGTCCATTTCACCCATACTAATTTTTACTCGTCCATTAGAACCATGTTCTAAAAATATTTGGGCAACTGACCCAATTTCTCTAGTTTTTTTGTACTCCAAATACTTAAGTATAAAAAAACTGTTTTTCTTTTCTTTTCCTTTTTGTATTCGTCATTTTTAAACCTGAAAAACTCGCCATAGTGAAAGTATGAATACCATGCCGATAATGAACCAATTGGCATGCACTCATACTTCTACCATGGCGACTAAGAATAACCCCCAAATTTAAATTTATAGTCAGCATTGTAAATATAAAAAAATCATGCCGGCAGTGAAGTCACTTTTCACCTACCACGGAATATTCTATCATATAGAATGTCGGCATGGACTCCTACTAAAACATCAATGTCGACGGTTGTTTCAAACTGAACAGAGAAATAAGTACTTCCAAAGTATACTTCCGGCATTGGAAGTTAATCATCGAACATGGCGGCAACCATATATTTCTCGGCATAGTTTATTAATGATCGAGCAATGCCGACAACTCTTTTCCGGAATTAAAAGATAATGTAGGCAATGCCGGCATGGCGTTCATTCATAAAACCATGTCGATGGAAGACATGCAAAAACTGGGAATGTGGAGCATCACTGCCGGCAGGGCCTTCATATTGAAGATAATACTGACAACAAATATCGGCACGACATTCATGGTAAAAACAACGTCAAAAGACTCTTTCCGGCATGGATTTCATGATATATTCCATGCCGATGGTGAACCATAACTGAAAATTTGCGGTTTTAATTTATGATTCTAGTGTATTCAAAACAATAAAAGCACTTAAATTTAATTTGAGTGTCACTTACCTTCTCATCGAAGTCATTTTTTCTTCCCAAGAAAAATAAAATAAAAAAAATCTAAAAGAATCTTAAAAAAAAATAAAAAAATATGAAAGGGGTAACTTGGACTTTTTACACATTCAAGACACTCTTTAGCAAGATATTAAGGATGGCAAAAGTAGTTCATATCCCCCAATTAAAATGAGTATACCCAATCGCGCGTTCATTTCTGAATTACGCGAGGAGTGAGGACACATTAAATAGCTTTGTCAGCTGAACTAGCTACTGTCATTCGTAACACCATCTCTGGAATCAGTGAAAGACACTATATACAGTATGTCTTCGGGATTTAGCTCAATTCATAGTGTTACAATTTTTTTTTTAGAGAAGAATAGTGTTACAAATTGATAGACAGCTGGAATCGTTATGTGGCAGATATAATGTTATACTCCTATTTATTATATGACGGAGGATTTAGTAAGCAGAAAGCCGATATAACAATACGTGGGACTAATTCTTGAGCTACCTTCACGGCATATGGTAGTGGTTCCAAATTCTGCAAAAATTACAATCTATGAGGCATGGACTATAATTAACAACAGATTATAGGATACGTACACAGAGACTTTTCTTAGCACTGACTAATTAACCTCGTTTCTAGTGCACTTCCATGCTGTCAAGTGTAATGTGTAACTAGCAAACCGAAAATTCTAGTCTTCCTCACCCATGTCCACCAACCATTTCCACCATGAGGTGTCATGCAGATAGTGGTGTGATGCCACACAAAAGGGCCCCTACTAATCCCAATCCAAGAGATCAAGGGCTAAATTTATCTCTCTGTAGTTTGACTTCGACCCTAGCTAACTTGATCAGTTTTGACTTCTGCCCACCATGCGTCGTACACCTCCGATGAAGGTATACAGTCTATAGTCTATAGAGTATGAAGTCAACCCAATCTGGGTGGTAAGAAATGCGCCTAAAGTGGTCACATGCGCACGTCAGATGCTTAGACATGCGTGTTTCCACATAAGACACATCGGTGACATCATATGCAGATGTTACATTCCATTTTAATATATGCGTGTATAAAAAGTTCGTTTTATTGGACACCCTAGTATGCGTGTCCTTAGTGTAAGTTTTATAGACACGCCAGTTCTATTTATTACTGGGTACATGAAATGGGCAGTAACTGCGACAACACAGGGCCCATCTCTGTTGAGAGCCTTTTTCTTCCCCGGCCCAACAGTTATTAACTGACTTTCAAAAAATAAATAAAAAACATTCTGCCCACATTCGAACGCATGGTCCTGAAGGAGGTAGGTAACAAGACGAATCAATCCACCAAGCTGCCCATCTTTAGTTGTTTAAGATTAGTGTTTTGAAAAACTAAGTTGTTTCTGTTACTCCATAGGGACAAGAGGATAGTTACAAACATACATTGAGCTTCATCAAGAAATAAATAAAAAAGCTTATGCCCACATTCGAACTCATGGTCCTGAGGAGGAGTGATATACAAAATAAAAACTTAGGCCCCAAATACAAACAACTCTTTAGGAATCTACAAGTGAAGTTTTGAAGATTTCTCAATATAGAAAATCGCAGTTTTGAAGATTTCTCTAATGCAACTGATGGCTGTCGTAAGTGCAATCAAATTAATAATCTTATTTCCACACAATTAACTGGTAATATAATGGAAGCAAGGATCTTTCCCACGAAGAGCAGTGAGTTTTAGTTGTCAAAGTGTCACAGAGGGGGGTTTTCTTTTAGATTTTAAACAAAATAAATAATTAAAGCAAATAAAGTTGAATTGTAATTAATAGAGAGAGATATTATCGAGGAAGCCTTCTTCGTTAATAAACCGTCAATGAGTTATTATAGTTGCCTACTTGTCGTTAATCATAGATTATCACCAACCATAGAATAACAGCCAGATCAGTGTTATCCCCTAAATTTCTTATATCACGGGATACAGAAGTTCTCGCCTACCATATTCTATTCGTCTAAACCACCTAGTAGTAGATCACTCAAGGTGTAATTTGTTCGAATGCTTTATCTTTTGTGAATTTATAGGTTGATCCTACTAGTTAGACTCTTAGATCAAGGTCCACTTTTTAGTGTTGTTTATACACACAATCGCTCCACAGAATCCCTCTGTAAGGTCTCGTGTTCTCTACTTGTGTACAAGTTATTCGACGATTACGTATCTCCTAACTCAGTACTAGCAATAGATTAAATCAACAAATCAATTTAGTTGGCCACCTAAATAATATATCAATCAATCATAAATGTTCATTATAGTAAAAAAAACGATAATCATATGAAGAACTTCAAAGTAAATTAATATAATAACTCAAATCTTGTTTACGACTTAGAATTCATCCTCAATTAATAGGTGTTTAGCTACTCATGGATGTAGAAACATCCATGGTATACATATGAGAAAATTAAAGAGATAACGTTACGAAAGAGGAATCGCTCCGAAACCCTAGCTTTCGATCCGTGTGATATTTCTTCTCTCCAAGCCTTACAATTTCATAACCTCTTGATGATGTTTCATTCATGACCTAATACCTCTTTTTATAGGTTTACATTGCTTGGCCTTCAAGTATTTTTCAAGAACCCGACCCGAAAATATGAAATAAAGACCTTAATCGTGAGTTTTGGCCTTCCAAGGTATGCGTATCCGTTTGCGTAACGTGAAACTAAGTATGCGTACTACAAAGTCCAGCAGATATTCACAGAACTAAGTATGCGTACCCGTTTGCGTACCGTAAAGTCTTCGGTATTCGATCAAAAGCTTGTTTTGGCCGTAACTTCTTTGTCCGAACTCGGAATGACCTCACTCTTTTTGCATTCTTTTCCTCTTTCAATTCTATTCAAGATGGTGATGAGAAATCCTTAATTTGAATGAGATAAGCTTTGTATTTGGCATGTTCTCTTGATTTTGAGCGTTTTGCTCATTTTCGTCGCACTTCTTCCACTTCTCTTGGACTTGGGCACTTGGATACTTGGAATACTTCTCTTCTTAGCTCTTTTCAGCACTTTGTAGATCCTTTTTGGATGATTCACTTAATAGAGGCAAATAAGAGAAAACAAGAGTAATAATACGAAAATATGCAAGAATAATAGCTAAAACAAGTATGGAATGGACACTAAAATCATATGAATTATGCACTTATCAAATTCCCCCACACTTAGCTTTTGCTAGTCCTCGAGCAAACTAAATAAAACTAATCCTAAATACAACAACTCCATGTCGTTGAGAAAACGGTTACACTTAGCATGTATAACAAGCTTTTAAACCCCTAGGTGTCCCTAGAGGACGAGTTATAGTCTCGTGAGGGTTTACAAGAGGTATACCCACAAAACCTACTCCAATTTCTTACCTTGGAAGAACCACTAAGGATAAACACAAAGTAGAAAGCCAAATAATTAGCTTGCAAATGTTCTTTAGCTACAAACATCCCGCATACATTTCAATCATCACACATAAGCAATTACTTATGTGTGACATTCAACCTGATTGCAAAACTCTACTAAGATAGTCATCGTACTTGTTGCAACGTTTGCCACAACACTCGCATACTGAAATCACATGGATAGATAAGAGAATGGAAATAGAAAAGTGAAGTGTGCAAATGTTGACTAAAGTGAAAGATGTTACCCATAATACTTGTATGAATGTCGTCAAAGGATTCTTATTTATAGTGCAATAGTTGAGAGAAGCACCCATTTAACTCGACCACATGATTAGATACTCTAAGCGCATGTTCCTTTTCAGCAAGTATGTGATAGTTGCCTTGGATACTGCGTTCCACGCTTGTTTAGGCGACGGAGACAGGGACAATGTTTCACACATACTGCTATCCAAGTGTCGAGAACCTCATTAATAGTCTTTTTGACTTGCTATATACTGATGATAGGTTTTTGTTTTCATCGACTACATGATTAGTCCGCAATTCCAGACCTATCATTTATTAGTGTCGATAAATGAAGAGGAGCCTTGTATAATTTTTTTTTCTTCCGGCTCACTCTTTATGAGTCTAAGACAATTGTATATGGGGCTTTTATATACTCAACCAATGATTACCTTTCTACAACATCCACGGTAGTATCAGGATCCCACCAAATCACTTTAGAAAAACATATAACTGCAAAAATAAAAAGAAAGTAATTCAGTAATGATTAATTGCGAAGATGAAACTTTCAAACGACTACCATGCCATTGCTAGCACCTGAGTTTCGCATCCAATTATGAACATATATATAAGGATTGTAGAATGATATAGTGGAACTCAATCTATAGTTGTAAGAACTGTTTCAACCTAAAAAGGTTTAGAGTGTCATCCTAAATAGCTCATAATTAACTCCAAAAGATGAAGTCTCAAAAATGTAAGAAATCAAAGAGTTTTTTTTTTGTTTTTTTTATTTTTTATGTGTATATGCATATAGTATGATACTAAATGCTCCCCACACTTAAACTCAACATTGTCCTCAATGTTCAAAACCGAAAATTCTGATTTCTGACATAACAACCCTGAAAAGCTCAGAAACTGTACCAATGGGTAGGGAACTAGGAAAAACATCCAAAATGCAAGTTGTTCACCTACATATTTTCTATAACATGTCAAAAGGGCACAGCGTTTCGAAAAACGTTCTGACTTTTATGGCCTCCGGACTGACTGACATGCAATCTGAAAAAGTTCTGGAAAAATACCGAAACTCAAATGTCCAGGCCTATCGCTACAACTTAACAGACTCCAAATTCAAATTTTATTTATGGAAAATAAAGTTGAGTCTGTCTTCTTTAAAAGTTGGGGTCAACCACTCAAATCGGACTTCGTATGAAGTCTCGAGAGCTGTTTTCGTGACAATTGCGCAGTCAGAATTTTCTGACGAGAATTCGTCAAAACTTTCATTATAGATATAGGACTTCGCAAAATCTAAGATGGGAATGCATGATATGATATGCAAAACTAATAAAACTAAAAACAAAAGGGATAGAGATACAAAACCGATGGGTTGCCTCCCATGTAGCGCTTAGTTTAATATCCCCAGCCCGACTTGGCATTCCTTCAATTACTCCTCAAGAGGGAGATAATCACGAAATTCTTGCACATCCATATCCACATAAGCAATGCTTTCATAATATGGCTTCAATATATGGCCGTTCACCTTTAAATTTGTTCCATCTCTAAGACTAGAAATTTTAACTGCGCCATGAGAATAAACATTAGTAACAACATACGTCCAATCCATCTGGACCTTAGCTTACCATGAAATAGTGTAAGACGAGAACAAATAAAAGAACTTTTTGCCCTACAACAAAATTCTTCCGAGAAATCATCTTGTCATGAAAAAGTTTCTTCTTCTCCTTATAAATACGAGAACTCTCGTAAGCATTATTAAGTATCTCCTCTAGCTCATTAACCTGTAACTTCCTTTGTTTTCCCGCATTGTCATAATCCATGTTGCACATCTTTATCGCCCAATATGCCTTGTGTTCAAGTTCAACCGGAAGATGACAAGCTTTTCCATAGACCAACAGATATGGAGACATACCAATCGGTGTTTTGTACGCCGTTCTATATGCCCAAAGTGCATCGTTAAGCCTATAACTCCAATCTTTCCGTGTAGTGTTAACGGTTTTCTCAAGAATGGATTTAATCTCATGGTTCGAGATTTCGGCTTTCCCACTAGTTTGTGGGTGATACGGCGTACCAACCTTGTGTGTTATGTTGTACTTCTTGAGTAGAGCATGGAAGGATTTCTGAAAATGTGAGCCTCCGTCACTGATAACCACTCTTGGTGTACCATGTCTAGAAAAAATATATTCATTCACAAACTCACAAACAACTTGAGAATCATTAGTAGGGGTGGCTTTAGCTTCCACCCATTTCGAAACATAATCCACAGTAAGAAGTATATAAAATTTACCATTATAATTGACAAAAGGACCCATAAACTCAATTCCCCACACATCAAAAATTTCAATAACAAGAATTGGTGTGAGTGGCATTTGATTTCGAGCACCTAGATTGCCCGTACTTTGACATCTATCACAAGATTTGCAAAAAATGTATGCATCCTCAAATAGGGTAGGCCAATAAAATCCACTTTCAAGTACTTTGAAAGCGGTACATTTAGAACCAAAGTGACCACCACATGCATAAGTATGACAAAAAGTAAGAATAGATTGAAATTCAGAATTAGGTACGCACCTGCGAATGATTTGATCAGAACCATATTTCTACAAGTAGGGCTCATCCCACACATACTGCTTAGCTATTTTCTTAAGCTTAAGCTTTTGAAAATTAGACATTGTACTAGGTACTTTTCTTGTAACCAAGTAGTTCACTATATCCGCCTACCAAGGTGTTGAATCTTCAATTGAGAAAAGTTGTTCGTATGGAAAACGATCTTGTAAAGGAAGTTCTTTTTCGGAAACAACAAGTCTACTAAGATAATCAGCAACAGTATTTTCAACACCTCTTTTATCCTTTATATTTCATAATCAAATTCTTGCGATAGTAGTATCCACCGTATAAGTCTTGGCTTAGCTTCTTTCTTTTTCAGTAGGTACCTAAGTGCTGCATGATCAGAATACACAACTACTTTTGAACCCACCAAATATGATCTAAATTTTTCTAGTGTAAACACTATAGCCAGAAATTCTTTCTCGGTGGTAGAATAGTTGATTTGTGCATCGTTTAGGGTCCTAGATGCATAATAAATCACATGAGACAGCTTGTCTACTCTTTGAACAAAAACGGCTCCAACAGCATAGTCACTTGCATCACACATTATTTCAAATGGAAAACTCCAGTCCGGTGACTTGATAATTGGTGCAGTTGTCAACAATTCTTTCAATTTATCAAAGGAATCCTTGCACTACTTGTTGAAGTAAAAAAATAACCTCTTTTGCAACAATTTCTACACCGACATTGAGATTTTGGAGAAATCCTTGATAAACCTCCTGTAAAAACCTGCATGACCAAGAAAAGAACGAATTTCCCTCACCGAAGTGGGATATTGTAAGTTTCTTATTAAGTCTATCTTTTCTTTCTCAACTTCAAGCCCTCGAGAGGACACAATATGACCGAGCATTATTCCATGGTTTACCATAAAGTGGCATTTCTCCCAATGTAAAACAAGATTAGTGTCTATGCATCTTTTAAGCACAAGTTCAAGATTTTGTAAACAAAAATCAAATGAATCACCATAAACACTAAAATCATCCATAAATACCTCAATTATGCGTTCCACATAGTCAGAAAATATACTTACCATGCATCTCTGAAAAGTGGCAGAGCATTGCAAAGACCAAACGACATCCGTCTATAGGCAAACGTACCAAAAGGACAAGTGAAAGTAGTCTTCTCTTTATCCTCCGGTGCAATAACAATCTGATTGTAGCAAGAATAACCGTCCAAAAAACAATAATGTGAATGTTGAAAAAGAGGGGGTCTAACAACCACACCCAACAATTCGTTTGGCAATCTGAGAGGACTTACTCCAATATACTTTCTAGAGAATCAACTAGACAGACAGACTCAATCTAGAGTAAAATATATCAAAGAGTGTAATATCTCTGTTTCATAATGTAATCAGTAAATCAAACAGATAGAAATCCGTGAGCCTGATTATTATGTGAAACAACTTGAACGGTACCAAAAGCCAATGTTCAAGTGTCAATCAATTTAAATCAACAACCAAAGGTTGGATATTCTAATTGATTGATATTAACGCACAACCTGTGATATTTCAATTATATAACAAAATATAATGCGGAAAAGAAATAGCACAGACACCAGAAGTTTTGTTAACGAGGAAACAGCAAATGCATAAAAACCCCGGGACCTAGTACAGATTGAACACACACTGTATTAAGCCGTTACAGACACTAGCCTACTACAAACTAACTTCGGTATGGACTGTAGTTGAACCCCAATCAATCTCACACTGATCCAAGGTATAGTTTCGCTCCTTAAGTCTCTGATCCCAACATGATACTACACACTTGATTTCCTTAGCTTATCTAACTATCAAATAAGAGTTGCTACGACCCAAATTCGAAGACTTTAATAAACAAATCTGTCTCACACAGAAAAGTCTACAGGAATAGATAAATCTGTTTCCCACAGAAATACCTACGAGTTTTGTTCCGTCTTTTGATAAATCAAGGTGAACAGGAATCAATGGATAGCCCGGACTTATATTCCCGAAGAAAAGCCTAGAATTATCAATCACCTCACAATAATCTTAATCGACTAGCGAAACAAGATATTGTGGAATCAAAAACGATGAGACGAAGATGTTTGTGACTACTTTTCTATCTTGCCTATCGGAGAAATTAATCTCAAGCCAATTTTACAATTGTACTCAATACGATAGAAACAGAAAGATCAGATCACACAACTACAGAGAAAAAGTTGGGTCAGGCTTCACAATCCAAATGAAGTCTTTAAGTCGTTAACCTACAGGGTCTCGGTAGAAACCTAAGGTTAAAGGAGAATCGACACTAGCTTATACAACTAGTATCACATAGGAGGTGTGGGGATTAACTTTCTCATTTGCTAGAGTTCTCCTTTATATAGTCTCCAAATCAGGGTTTGCAATCTAGGTTACCTTGGTAACAAAGCATTTAATATTCACCGTTAGATAAAAACCTGATTAGATTCAAGCTAATATCTTTCAACTGTTAGATCGAACTTAGCTTGTTATACACAAATGAAATGCACATCCATTTAGGTTTGTGTAACCTTACCTAAACGTATATACCTAGTTTGTTCAACAGTAGTTAACCAAATGGTTAGCCATATGAGCACTTTCATATTAACCTTATTCATCTTCACCATAACTAGTTCAAATGACTAAAAAGAACTAGTTAGAGAGTTGTTCAATTGTATAGATCTCATAGACGTATATAAGACACAATCGAAACAAAAACGATTTTGATTCACTCGAATCGATTCATGAACTTTATAGCCACGGTTTGCAAATATGCATTCCTTAGTTTATATAAGTTTAAGTTCACGAATAAACCGTTTTTAGAAAATGACCCACCCAAGTATGCATACCGGTACGCATACTTAAGTACCCGGTTTAAGTTTGTTTTCAGTTCACAAACTCCAGCAAAAATTCACGGGACGTGAACTTCCGGCAGTACGCGTACGGGTACATGGACTTTAGTTCCGGTTATCCTGAGCAGTAAAGTACGCATACTTTGGTTCAAGGATTTTGGACTTACACAGTATGAGTTCACATACAATGTTTATATATTCAAGGTTATATATTCTAAACCCTCATTTCAATCATTGAAACATTCTTAGAGGATGTTAAATAGAGGTTATTCACACACTATTCTTCATCAAAGCAATTTTCAAGATATTGAAATAACTAACATGACTTTCATCACTTGTAAAGATGAACTTGGCCAAAGCGAAAGCTTACCAACACATATTTCGAGAAATAGATAAGCGAGATAAACTCGGCTCGAAATAGCAAATGTGTATAATCGAAGTCTATATAGCAATACGACTTTTGTCTCAAGATAAAAGATAGAGTAGATAGACTTTTGAGTGATAGATAAGTTCAAGTCTCCACATACCTTTTAGTCGATGAAGATCCACCAGTTCCTTGAGTAGTTCTTCGTCTTTGCATGATGAACGCCGTGGAGTCTAGAGCTCAACTACATTTTCTATCCTAGTCCGAGACTTAGCTATAAGTAGACTAGAAATCAAGCCTTATAGTTTTGGCAACTAAACTTGACAAACAAGTTTGAGATAGCAACGCTTGCGAGTTCGAACGAGCAGTGCTCTAACAATCTCCCCCTTTGTCAATTTTAGTGACAAAACTATCAACACATATGGAATACAAAATAAATAAACTTTGCAGCTTCTCTTCTACATGCATGATCTCCTTGGTTCTTCAACATTACTCGAAATCTTCATCACTTCCAAGTACTCCAATGATTCCAAAGATATCCAATGCAGCATCATCGTTGTTGAAGATCCGTAGCCATAACAATGAGAAAACAAAAGCTCTCGATCATTGTTACACAGTGCCATAGTATTATTACACAACATCAAACTTCAATTGTATCACAACTTCGACAACAATACTATGGTGATATGTATCACTCCCCCTTAGTCAATACTTCATCTCACATGAAAACCACTCCCCCTTACATAATGATTCGAAAGCCATATGTATTTGTAGTGTGAACTACACATTAATTCTCCCCCTTTTTTTCAACAAAATTGGCAAAGGAACAAAAACTAGTGGGATCCTAATGTAATTTTCATAGAGACACTTCATGACCAAAAGAAAGCACATATTAACTTTTTAGAGAAAATCATATAACCGAAGCTAAATGCATTTATCAAGGAGTTTATAAAGATACAAGATAACCCCTATAATATTCCACAACCGCACTCCCCACAAAGATTTGGCAATTAAGCACAAGTTCAATTAA
This sequence comes from Papaver atlanticum, assembly GCA_023531105.1. Lineage (NCBI taxonomy): Eukaryota > Viridiplantae > Streptophyta > Magnoliopsida > Ranunculales > Papaveraceae > Papaver > Papaver atlanticum. Next base: position 1,329,647 of record JAJJMB010015988.1, read on the forward strand.
GAACTCTCCCCCGTAAAATGTCATTCCCGAAAGAACAACAAGAGCGACCTTATGTTCTCTAGAAAAGAAGGATTTCTTTGGACATTACAAATCACATGAAACATGAATTTGTATCCAAAATACTCAACTAAATTAACCACAAGAGAACCCATGATTAATTCAATCGAAAATGCTCAACATAAGAAAACTTACGGAGCCACACAGTATATACATAAAAAAATATGGATCAGGGAAGATCAATACTGCGGAATAAACAAAGATTCATTCTATCTTTCATCACTATTTGCACAATGACATACAATAGAGTTAATCTTTGTACACAAAAGTTCATCCTTTCTTCCATCAATATTTGCATAAAGACATAAAAGGCTTAACTTTTGTTTGTCAAAAGTTCATTCATTCTTTTATCAATACTTGCATATCGACGTACAAAAGGCTTAACTTTTGACTAGATATGGGACAATCATAGTTCACGGACGCAAACACACATATCCCATAAAAAATTGCAATATATAAAATCATAAAGATTAATATTGCAAAAATCATCTTCCAAATAAACTTTAGAATTTAAATAAATAAATCTAAAACCATTGAAGATGAAAATCGTTGGACATAGCTATGTGTAATCACAATAATGGCTATTCCAAACTCTAGTTATTCTTCTTAAAAACACAAGAATAAAATTCTCATAAGAAGCTTTCCTAGACATTGAGACCTCTGAAAAATTCTTTATCGTCTCTGAACTCCTTGTCGTCAATAGCCATGGGAACCTATGGTTCGTGAAGAAAGGAGTCAATTCCAACAAACCTCCTAGGATGAAGATGTTGAACCAGGGCCTTCTGAATTTCAAGAGTTCTCAAAACAAAAGCCTTTATTTGCTGAATCTTCTTTCTTGTCTCCTTCAACTCTTCAAGAACATCAGAAAACTTCTGAGAATTTGAAGGAACAACTCTTGGCTTCCTCACGTTCCTTCTTTTTCTTTTCAAAGTTGGAGGTAACAGGGATCTTTCTTTTTCCTTCATGATTGATGGATTAACAATCATATTAACATCTTTTCCATCAGAAGACATTATGCTTGGAGTATCCATATGCGTACGGGTTTGTGAGAGGAAATCACAACTTAAGTCTCAACAAGCAGTCATAAGATAAAAAATAGTTTCCGGGAAGGAAAAAGGAATGTAGGGTTATGGAACCTTTATACACTTAGAGGATTCACGTACGCACAACTCATACCCTATAAAAGGAAGAATTGTCAATTTTAACCCTCTTTTATTGATTAAACAGGAAAGTCCTTTCCAATATCAATTAGATATGAAAAGCGGCATGAATTCCAGGCTTTCAAAACACAGAAAAACTAAGAAAAGAAAGAAAACAAAAACTTTATTTTCCTAAAGCCTTAGGTGTACACAATCTCGTCTCTTTTGATCAGGCACATGAGACAAGTCGCACCAAACAAAACAATCAAGTTGTGCTGCGGTGAACAACAATCTGTCCACCATGACCTCTTTGAACGGAATTCATTGAACCCTGTCTATCAAAATGTTTAGACCATACTCTTTTCTCTAGTGGTCTTGACAAATCCTTGGAAACTAACTTCTTTGATGAAGATAAAATATTACACACCTCTGCGGTTTTTTGAACAAGTTTGAGCTTGTTTGCTAATCGATTTGCTCTTCGTTGAAGTTTGTTGGCATGCCTCAGTTTGTGTTTATACTTGAAACACTTTGACAGTTCATGGCCCTTGAGCAAACAATATGAGCATGTCAACTTGGAATATGATTCAGGTACCCGAGATGTGCAAGCTGCTAGACACATAGTAGAGCCTGAAAAATTAGACAGAGAGTTTCCAACGGAAAGGTAAGTTTTTTTCTTCCAGATTGGTTGAGTTCTCTTCTGAAAGAATATCAAGATTGATGTATGTATTGCTACAATTATCAAAATCAATATTTTCACAAAGAAGTGCAATACTTGATTTTTCGTCTTCATTAGAATCATAGTTGTCAGACATTTCATCAAGAGTTTCAGCAAGACCTTTGTTCCCAGTGTATTTCTTTCGATTTGGACACTCATTTGCAAAATGACCAAAACCTTTACACTTAAAGCACTGAGGCATATCCTCGTCATCAATCTCATCATTATCCCTATGTTTAGGAGGAACACGATTATGGGGTTTATCTGATGACCTGGATTTATCTCTGGAGAACCGTTTACTTCTATTCAAAAGAAGGTCCCTAAAATGTCTTGTGATCAACGAGACTGACTTGTCAAGATCTTCATCTGATGAATCAGTCTCAGAAAGATCATCTTCAGAGATGCAAACACTTTTACTTTTGTCAAGTATTTTAGTGTTTTTCTGTTCTTTGAAAGCAACATCCTTTCCAATTTTGGATGTATGCTCATGATCAAAGATCTTTAGCTTTCCAACTAACGTATTTATGGAGAGAGCATCAAGGTTATTTCCCTCAACGATGGCATGCTTCTTAGAATCGTATCTAGATGGCAGCGATCTGAGAATTTTTATCACAATATCCTTTTCAAGAATAGTCTTACCTACTGCAAATGATGCATTAACAATTTCAGACACTTTGTGATTAAACTCATCAAATGAATCTTCATCTGCCATACGAAGGTTTTCCCAATCGGAATTTAGGTTTTGAAGCCTAGCTTCCTTTTCACTGGTATTCCCTTCGAATACGGTTTCTAAGATATCCCAAGCATCATTAGACCGAGTGCACGTAGTCACATGGTGTTGAAGATCTGGGGTAATGGCATGTATGATGGCATTCAAACCATCGGAGTTTTGCTTTGCAGCAAGTATCTCAGCAGCGTCATATGCACCAATATCCTTAGGAATGGTCGCATTCCCTACTGCCACAACGGGAGCATCATAGCCATTAACTACATAAACCCATGATTGAAAATCATGCGCTTAAAGAAAAGCACGCATAGCAATTTTCCACCACAAGTAATTTGAGCCATCGAAGACTGGTGGTACGTTTATAGAGATAGCACTTCTGTCCATATCAGATCGCTACAAACACAGAATTATAAGGTCTTTAAACGTGTTTGCCTGCTCTGATACCAATTGAAAAAGCGGGGGTCTAACAACCACACCCAACAATTCGTTTGGCAATCTGAGAGGACTTACTCAAATATACATTCTAGAGAATCAACTAGACAGTCAGACTCAATCTAGAGTAAAATATATCAAAGAGTTTAATATCTTTGTTTCACAATGTAATCAGCAAATCAAACAGATAGAAATACGTGAGCCTGATTATTATGTGAAACAACTTGAACGGTACCAAAGACCAATGTTTAAGTGTCAATCAATTTAAATCAACAACCAAAGGTTGGATATTCTAATTGATTGATCTTAACGCACAACCTGTGATACTTCAATTATATAACAAAATATAATGCGGAAAAGAAATAACACAGACACCAGAAGTTTTGTTAACGAGGAAACCGCAAATGCAGAAAACCCCCGGGACCTAGTCCAGATTGAACACAAACTGTATTAAGCCGCTACAGACACTATCCTACTACAAACTAACTTCGGTCTGGACTGTAGTTGAACCTCAATCAATCTCACACTGATCCAAGGTACAGTTGCGCTCCTTACGTCTCTGATCCCAGCAGGATACTACACACTTGATTCCCTTAGCTGATCCCACCCACAACTAAGAGTTGCTATGACCCAAAGTCGAAGACTTTAATAAACAAATCTGTCTCACATAGAAAAGTCTACAGGAATAAATAAATCTGTCTCCCACAGAAATACCTACGAGTTTTGTTCCGTCTTTTGATAAATCAAGGTGAACAGGAACCAATCGATAACTCGGACTTATATTCCCGAAGAACAGCCTAGAATTATCAATCACCTCACAATAATCTTAATCGACTAGAGAAACAAGATATTGTGGAATCACAAACGATGAGACGAAGATGTTTGTGACTACTTTTCTATCTTGCCTATCGGAGAAATTAATCTCAAGACAATTTTACAATTGTACCCAATACGATAGAAACAACAAGATCAGATCACACAACTACAGAGAAAATAGTTGGGTCTTGCTTCACAATCCCAATGAAGTCTTTAAGTCGTTAACCTACAGGGTCTCGGCAGAAACCTAAGGTTAAAGGAGAATCGACACTAGCTTATACAACTAGTATCACACATGAGGTGTGGGGATTAACTTTCCCAGTTGCTAGAGTTCTCCTTTATATAGTCTCCAAATCAGGGTTTGCAATCTAGGTTACCTTGGTAACAAAGCATTCAATATTCACCGTTAGATGAAACTGATTAGATTCAAGCTAATATCTTTCAACCGTTAGATCGAACTTAGCATGTTATACACAAATGAAATGCACGTCCATTTAGGTTTGTGTAACCTTACCTAAACGTGTACACCTAGTTGGTTCAACATTAGTTAACCAAATGGTTAGCCAAATGATAACTTTTATATTAACCTTATTAATCTTCACCATAACTAGTTCAAATGACTCAAAAGAACTAGTTAGAGAGTTGTTCAATTGCTTAGATCTCATAGACGTATATAAGACACAATCAAAACAAAAATGATTTTGATTCACTCGAATCGATTCATGAACTTTATAGCCACGGTTTGCAAATATGCATTCCTTAGTTTATATAAGTTTAAGTTCACGAATAAACCGTTTTTAGAAAATGACCCACTCAAGTATGCATACCGGTACACATACTTAAGTATCCGGTTTAAGTTTGTTTTCAGTTCACAAACTCCAGCAAAAATTCACGGGACGTGAACTTCCGGCAGTATGCGTACGAGTACATGGACTTTAGTTCCGGTTATCCTGAGCAGTAAAGTACGCATACTTTGGTTCAAGGATTTTGGATTTACACACGTATGAGTTCACATACAATATTTATATCCATTCAAGGTTATATATTCTAAACTCTCATTTCAATCATTGAAACATTCTGTTTTGGGGTAAAAACTGATTCTGCTGTTTTTGGTAATTTGGTGTGTTGATGAGAAACGAATTTAAACCCTAAACAAATGTACTGCACAGGAGTACTTTTAGATTCGATAGATCAATCTGTAAGACTCTAGCCTAAACCAAGAAATGGCCGTTCCAAACTCAATTCGGTCACAAAGTAAAGGAGAAGGGTTGATCTTAGGGAGGGAAGCGAAGAAGGTGTTTGAGATCAGAATGTTGAATTATGTAGGAGTGGTTGTTTTATGACTTGTATCAGAATGTGGAACTGGATTGCAGAATGTAATCTATCAGTTCTTAGTGTTTTCTGGATACTTGTGTTGATAACACTTGTCTTGTTGAAATAGATTGAAAACCTATTTATACAAGTCATCGAGCGCATCCTGATCTCATAGGAAGTGGAGGCAGTTAAGTAGTGGAGAAGTGGGGTTGTGCAAAAGGTGGTGATCGTCACATTTCTATGAGGGAAGACTGGTCACCCTTTCACCCACTACTCTCTCTGTTAACTGTCCATCCTTTCCTGACACTTTCTCGTAATGGGCGCGTTGCACGCCGCACGCCGTAAACCACCAGACCAATACCCCTGTGAACATCCCCCAGTTTTTGACACGTTTGATGTCTCGAGTATTTTGTGGGAAAATATATACAACAGGCTGCTGAATGAGTCAAGTCTTGAGACTCGCCGTTTGAAATAGCATATAGTGCTTTTAGGTCAAATAATAAAATTATTTGTGGAATCAATATTCATAAAGCATCGTTTATAATTGATGCAAATGAAGCATCGCTTTTAAACAAACTGCTGAAAAATAATCGATGTGCAGGAAGCATCGTTGTTTTAGAGCTCGTCTAAATTAGTCGCGAGTTGAATGTCTTAAAAAGAGCGTGACCGGCCAACTTTGGGCGATCGTTTGGGAACCCTATGAGCAAGCCACAACTTGTCCGATCGCTCTTTGTGGAGGAGGGATAACCGTTGATTATAGCATTACCCTGTTGGCCTCCCGAAAATAAATCTAGACTATCCGAATAGGCTAGCGAAGTTTGATGGATGAGATGATTTGCGGAAGTTACGTACTGCCGTTGATTGAATTTAGGGTTTAAAAAGCCGTGTGGCCAACCCTACTTAGGCTAATCGATTCAAGGCACTGGACATTTGTTTGAGCAATCCGATTAGTCAGATGCAAAGGCGAGCTGCCGGTGATATGCTGTCATCTATTTGGGTCGCCTGAAATTGGATCCAAGCCATTTAATTTGGATGGCGAAGATGGATGGACGTGATCGGTTTGCGACAGTAGCAAGCTGCCGCAACGCAAATTAGGGTTTCCAAAATAGTGCGTTCACCCTAATTCAGTCAAGCAATTTGATGCGCTCTTGGCTTGCCATGAGAAAGTCGATCGACTAGGGATGGAGTTGGGTCGCCGGTGAACACGCCAGCACCCTTTTTATCAGTCGAAGGAAGATCTAGACCGTCCAACTAGGCTAGCTAAGTTGGGTGTATGTGATAAATTTGAGACCGTTATGGTCGGTCTTAGCTCGTTTGAGCTCCTTTTCAACAGCGCGATCACCCATGTTCTGGTTAACGTTCAGGGGGGTTGCGGGTGAACTAAAGGGAATCCGATCGGATGGGATGCTAGTGTGCCCGCCGGTGGTCATCATGGTGATTGCCTAGTTCCGCTGGGAAGAGGCTAAGCTTGTCGAATCGTTTAGCCAAATCGTGTGGCTGTGATTGCTCCTTAAGACTGTCATGGGCAGTCTAGGTTTCCCTTAAGGAATTTAAGCGCGTCGATCGTGCTAACTTTTAATTAAAAGAGCGTTGACACGAAAATCTGTTTATCAGAGAATGGTACAGCCTGTGTGAGTGTTTTCATACAGATCTCAATACTGACACTTCGGGAGATTCGTGCTACTCCGTTGCGAGTGAACATTAATCGTCATGTCATGCCAATATTGAGAGTTCAGCTGGGGAACATAGCATAGGAAAATACTAGGCGGGCAATGCATTAGTGAATAATGCTGGTGGAAAATAAAATTCATAGAATATTTGGGATTGTTGATGTATGCACCATTCTGAGTGAATTATATATATATATATATATATACAAATATATTGAATTGCTCGATAAATCTGTGAGCGAAGAGGTTTATGCACTCATTACTTTCAAATGGCTTTTGCTCCTTTGCAGGATGACAGCGTATTAATTACAGGGTTTCACGATTTTACCCCTGAACTGATAACCACCATCAACACATTCTTAGAGGATGTTAAATAGAGGTTATTCACACACTATTCTTCATCAAAGCAATTTTCAAGATATTGAAATAACTAACATGACTTTCGTCACTTGTGAAGATGAACTTGGCCAAAGCGAAAGCTTACCAACACATATTTTGAGAAATAGATAAGCGAGATAAACTCGATTCGAAATAACAAATGTGTATAATCGAAGTCTATATAACAATACGACTTTTGTCTCAAGATAGGAGATAAAGTAGATAGACTTTTGAGTGATAGATAAGTTCAAGTCTCCACATACCTTTTAGTCGATGAAGATCCACCAGTTCCTTGAGTAGTTATTCGTCTTTGCATGATGAACGCCGTGGAGTTTATAGCTCAATTACACTTTCTATCCTAGTCCGAGACTTAGCTATAAGTAGACTAGAAATCAAGACTTATAGTTTTGGAAACTAAACTTAACAAACAAGCTTGAGATAGCAATGCTTGCGAGTTCGACCGAGCAGTGCTCTAACAAATGTACCGCTAACCTCTCTAGCATCTGATCGATGAAAGGCAAAGGAAAGTAATCCTTTCGGGTTGTGGCATTAAGCTTTCTGTAGTCTATGCACACTCTCCATACTGTTTGAACTCTTGTAAGAACAAGTTCATCATCTTGATTTCTAACAACAGTGACACCTGATTTCTTAGGCACCACTTGAACCGGGCTAACCCATTTGCTGTCAGAAATTGGGTAAATCACCCCCACACTTAGTAATTTGAGGATATCTTTCTTCATGACCTCCATCATTGGGGGGTTAAGCCTACACTGAGCATCACGTACAGGCTTAAAATCATCTTCCATTAGGATTCTATGCATGCACATGGATGGACTAATGCCTTTGATATCAGCAATTATCCAACCAATAGCCATTTTGTGCTCTTTCAAAACCCTAAGTAGACGTTCTTATTGTATTGGGGTGAGGTTCTTTGCAATAATCACCGGAAGTTCTTCTTTATCACCTAAGTACGCGTACTTTAGGTGGTCTGAAAGCGGCTTCAATTCTAGTTTTGGTGCCTGCACAATAAAAGGTAATGGAACCTCATTAATTACGGGTAAAGAAATATAAGAAATATTACCCGGTTTAGCTTCTTGTAATGCCGTTAAAGCACCACACATCTCCACTAGCTCTTTGGCTAAGTCAACATCCAGGTTTGGCTGTCCGTGAACGTCCAAATCAATGCTATTCCGTAATACAACTCCAAGTTCATCCTCGTTATTCAAATCAAACATTTGTCGTTCTAACGAACCAATAACATCAATGGAGAAAGCTGAGTGAACATCACTAGGATAACGCATGGTTTCAAAAATATTGAACCGTATGACCTCCTTATCAAATTCCATAGTGAGTGCACCACTATCAACATCAATCTTCGTCTTTGCAGTTTTCATGAACGGTCTCCCAAGAAGTAACGAAGTAGATGAACAATTATCTCCATTGTGCATATCCACAATGTAGAAATCAACCAGAAAGATTAACTGATTCACTTGAACTAACACGTCCTCCACGACTCCCTTAGGATATATATTGGACTTGTTAGCCAATTGAATAATGATCTTTGCCTCTTTTAAAGGTCCGAGATTCAAAGAATCATAAACATCGGCTGACATAACACTTATGGAAGCTCCCAAATCAAGCAAAGCATGCTCAAATCGTCGGTTACCAATGGTAACGGGAACTGTGAAGCCACCAAGATCTTCACACTTTGTAGGCATCTTCTTAAGTAACATAGCTGTAGCACTTTCGCCCACTTGAGTGATCTCATTAGAAATAAATCTATCCTTCCTTGTACACAAATCCTTCAACACCTTGGCATACCTTGGTACGGTTTTGATGGCCTCAATAAATGGAATGTTGATGTGTATCTTGCTGAAAATATCCATGATTTCCTTAGCTTGAGCTTCTTTCTTGGATTTGGCAAAACGACTAGGAAAAGGAGGTGGTATAGTAAAATTGGGAACCGTGTCCTTAGGTTGGCCGTTTGAGGTTGGATTTTTCTTAGGTACGGTTTCCGCCTCTACTTCCTTTTCAGTATTGTCACCAGGTACGCGTATTTCCCCTGTATCCAGACTTGAATCTCCTGTTTGTCTTCCACTCCTTAATGTCACCACATTAACATGTTCTATTGGGTTTACAAACGGTTGAGATGGTAACTTTGTTGATGCTTGTGCTTCTAACTTACTCATTGTTGTATCCAATTGCCCCATCTGAGTCTGCAAGTCTTTAATAGCATTATCATTTTTTTTTTTGATATTGCAGATTTTGTTGGTATATTGCCTTTTGTTCTTAGGAAGCTTGATCTTCCTTTTGCATCATAGCTTTCATCATCTCTTCTAGACCGGATCTCTGGTTCTGTTGCTGAGGTTGAAAAGCATTATGTCGCCCAAAAGCTGACATAGGAGCCTCGACTTGCTTGTTGGCATAACTGAAATTAGGATGATCTTTCCAACCAGGGTTAAAAGTATCAGAATATGGATCATACCTTTGCCTTTGATTAGGAAATAAAGCATTAACCTCGGCCTCCTCTTCGTATGGTGGAGCAACTACCGAAGCTATACGATGAATCGCCTTTTCAGTGGTGCTTAACCGATGCTCTGTATTTGGAGATTATCCCATCTCGCTAACTCTTCTAACATTTGAGTCGTTCCTTGTATAAAATTGTTGTGCATTTGAGGCCATACTCTCAATTAAACTAGTTTCTTGCGAGATTGTCTTTTCAGTGAGTGAACCACCACCAGTTGCATCAATCAAATTTCGTTTCTATGGAAGTAATCCTTCATAGAAGTATTGAATGATGAGTGTTGGGGATATGTTGTGATGGGGAAAAATTGCCACTAACTTTTTGTACTTATCCCAGTATTCATAGAGAGACTCTCCAGTAATCTGAAGAATACCACTAATCTCTTTACGAACACAGGCTGCCTTTGAAGCAAGAAAATATTTCTCCAGAAATAGCTTTTTCATCTTAGTCCATGTTGTAATACTCCCTGGAGGAAGGTAATACAACCATTTTTTCTGCTGAATCTATTAAAGAGAATGGGAAAGCTTGCAGCATTGCCATATCACTGTCTTCGGTACTTTGCCTAAGACTTGTCATCTTCTGTTGAAATTTTCGAAGATGACGGTTCAGATCTTCACCCGGAAGTCCCTTGAACTTTGGTAGATGATGAAGTAGATTCGACTTCAGATCCACTGGGTTAGTGATTGTAATGCACAGTGGTTGCAAATCTAAGCATGGAGATGTCAACTCTCGCAGCTTCCTCTTCTGAGGCGGAGGAGGTGGGTTTGTACCGTCTACCATTTCCTCTGAAGATTCTTGTTGCGTTTGCTGACGTGCTTGTAGTACTGTTCCTCTACGAGTTTGAATACCGCACCTCTGATAATCCCAATCTTTTGGTGCTAGAGATTAAGTACCTGAAACCACAAATCTAGAAAACGAAAATTAAAAACTAAAAAGAAAATCTAAAAACAAGATAAAATTAATAAAAATAACAACTAATGCTACAGACTGTTCCCCGGCAGCGGCGCCAAAATTTTGATGGCTGTCGTAAGTACAATCAAATTAATAATCTTATTTCCACACAATTAACTGGTAATATAATGGAAGTAAGGATCGTTCCCACGAAGAGCAGTGAGTTTTAGTTGTCAAAGTGTCACAAAGGGGGGTTTTGTTTTAGATTTTAAACAAAATAAATAATTAAAGCAAATAAAGTTGAATTGTAATTAATAGAGAGAGATATGATCGAGGAATTCTTCTTCGTTAATAAACCGTCAATGAGTTATTATAGTTTCCTACTCGCGCTAATCATAGATTATCACCAACCATAGAATAACAGCTAGATCAGTGATATCCCTTAAATTCCTTATATCACTGGATACGGAAGTTCTCGCCTACCAGATTCTATTCGTCTAAACCACCTGGTAGTAAATCACTCAAGGTGTAATTTGGTCAAATGCTTTATCTTTTGTGAATTTATAGGTTGATCATACTAGTTAGACTCTTAGATCAAGGTCCACTTTTTAGTGTTTTTTATACACACAATCGCTCCACATAATCCCTCTGTAAGGTCTCGTGTTCTCTCCTTGTGTACAAGTTATTCGACGATTACTTATCTCCTAAATCAATACTAGCAATAGATTAAATCAACAAATCAATTTAGTTGGCCACCTAAACAATCTATCAATCAATCATAAATATGTATTATAGTATAAACAAATGATAATCATATGAAGAACTTCAAAGTAGATTAATATAATAACTCAAATCTTGTTTACAAATTAGAATTCATCCTCAATCAATAGGTGTTTAGCTACTCATGGATGTAGAAACATCCATGGTATACATATGAGAAAAGTAAAGAGATAGCGTTACGAAAGAGGAATCGCTCCGAAACCCTAGCTTTCGATCCGTGTGATGTTTCTTCTCTCCAAGCCTTACAATTTCTTGACCTCTTGATGATGTTTTATTCATGACCTAATACCTCTTTTTATAGGTTTACATTGCTTGGCCCTTAAGTATTTAGTTCGGTTCAAGAACCCGACCCGGAAATATTTAATAAAGACCTTAATCGTGAGTTTTGGCCTTCCAAGGTATGCGTACTCATTTGCGTACCGTGAAACTAAGTATGCGTACTAAAAAGTCCATAAGATACTCACGGAACTAAGTATGCGTACCCGTTTGCGTACATTAAAGTCTTCGGTGTTCGATCAAAAGCTTGTTTTGGCCGTAACTTCTTCGTCCGAACTCGAAATGACCTCATTCTTTTTGCATTCTTTTCCTCTTTCAATTCTATTCAAGATGGTGATGAGAAATCCTTAATTTGAATGAGATAAGCTTTGTATTTGGCATGTTCTCTTGATTTTGAGCGTTTTGCTCATTTTCGTCGCACTTCTTCCACTTCTCTTGGACTTGGGCACTTGGATACTTGGAATACTTCTCTTCTTAGCTCTTTTAAGCACTTTGTATCTCCTTTTTGGATGATTCACCTAATAGAGGCAAATAAGAGAAAACAAGAGTAATAATACTAAAATATGCAAGAATAATAACTAAAACAAGTATGCACTGGACACTAAAATCATATGAATTATGCACTTATCAGCAACCCCTAAATTCTTTCTACAACACCTGCTCTAATCTATCCAAGCTTCTGTTAGTGTCTATCATTGGATTTCTAATTTATCTCATCAAGTTTGTTATCAATTCTTGCACCTATATTACTACATTCATTACTATTGAAGTTAAAAGAAGGAAAAGAAGAAACTATTACCCCCAAAATAACCAAACAAGTACTATCCAACATATTAACATTACATATTTTTCAATCCACGAAAGAAAGAGTAAGCAAAAGAATACACCATCAGTTCCTTCGAAGTTTGGAAACCCCAAAGGTTCATAGCCCTCAATCACAAGAAAATACTACTAAACCTACCAACCACAAACACATCATCATTTCTTACAAAAGTACCATGATATATCAACAACAAAATACTAACAAAGCTATAAAAAAAATCCGGTCGACAAGAGAAAAAGAAGAAGTCCAGCATTACCAACATCATCACCAAGACCAAGACCAAGAAGACAACGAGCATTTATCGAGAAAGCCAATCTGGAAAAAACTTGTTAATCATCTTCAAACTCTTCTCAAAGTCTGAAAATTTGTCTGCTTTCGATACCCCAAAAGGTACTTCTAAAAGTCCTCTTCATCGTAGCTCCAGTTCTTTTCTTCTTCGTACTACGCACTATAATCACTGCCTGATGATGCAGGAAAAACATGACTATCATCTGATGATGAACTCTCATCATTATTTCCATCCTCATCACTTTCATCCTCTAAGAGTTCTTCATCATCATCAATTGACTCTCCTTCGCGCATGGTTCTGGAAAATATCCTTGGATTGGCTCTTTCATCTTCAAACCTCCTGCGAAGCTTCCTCTCATGATACCTCTTCATCCTTTCCTTCTCATATGCAGCTTCTGAATCCTCTTCACTGGTATTAATCTCCTCAACTGGATACTCAAATCCATTCTCAGACTCCTCAGATTCGCTTTCAGTCGCACTCCCATACTTTTTACATTTTTCTGCTTTCTCTGATCTCTCCTCCTCTTTCTTGTCTACTCTTGCAAAATGTTTCACCTTCCATGCAGCATACAAAGCACCAACATCCTCCTCTTTTCTCCGACGGGCCAATTCTTGTGCACGCCTATCTATCTCCTCTTGCAGTTCATCCCTCAATCTCTCTATTTCCTGATCTCTCAGTAAGAACGCCATATTTTTGGCTTGATTGTATTCTGCTAAAAAAGGTGGATTTACGGAAGATTATTATCAGGATTTGCCATTTCTATCTCTTCTCTATCTAATATTTTCCTTTCCTAGTAAAATTGAGAATGGTTATGATAATCTCTCTACTTGTCCCCTTTAATAGCCATGTTTTAAGGCATTCGGTCAAGTGTCTTGTCGCTTGGTTATCCACATCTCTTCAAAGCCATGCTATAATTTTCATTTTCAAGATCATCATTACTCTACTAAGCCGTATTTTCAAACCCTAACTTTAGACGCTCTAGTAGCATTTATAATCTTTGGAACTGTCATTAAGAGGTTTATCGGTAAGCCACCAAACATCTAATTAAAATTGTTGGTTTTATGCAGATTCAAGGAATGCAACACTTGTCGAGAGGCACCATTGCTAATAGCGTATATAAAATGTTGTTTAAGATGGTAGAAACTAGGGTATTAAGATTAATTCAAAGCCTATTTTAGGCCCAATTTCAAAAAAAATAATCTATGTGCAAGCCTATTACTATTACTACTAATCCTAGCATGACAAAATATTAATTCAAAAAGGTTTTTTTTATCTTGTGCATCCATGCCACAAGATAACATCCAATCATTGTCATGGAAACTAGTGAAAAATAATAAACAAATAAGAGAGATAGAAATCATATAATGATGTGAATAAATTTTACTATTTTTCCCATACATATTATTTCATCTAAACCCTCTCTCCTAATAATTGATTTTCTGTCGATCTTATTCTTCATGTATTGAGTTGACTCGACTCATTGAGTCAGAGACTCGCTTTAAGTGACTCCAAATTATTTCCCCCGTTCCACTATTAGTTGACCTATTTGTTTTTAGATTTTGTCTCATTAATAGTTGATTTTATATCATTTGATATTCATGTTTATATTCGTAGGTGTTTTAAAATGTTTTTCAATGATATAAAATTTATGAATATCCTTGATATAATTTGAGAGATAAATCATTTCTAAATTATACTACTAGGTCAACTAATAGTAGGACGGAGATAGTATTTATTTTGGAAAAAAAATTAATGCAGGAGGATCGAGATGGATGGATTGATTTGAGCACCTAAAGTTTGTTGGACCAACTCATGGAACACTGCTCCATATGAGGTCGTGTGAATTTGCACGACCTCTCAAACAGATTATGCCATACGCTGGTCCATTGCATTAAACTTAGTCAATGACCATCAACAAGTGAATTAGCTAATAGAAACTTAGGTCCATTGCATTAAACTTTGTATTTGCATTTGCATGCACAACTTAAAATACGTGTCAACAAACAACACTTGGTGGAGTGGTTCTTGACAGTGTCCTGCAAGACCCCATAGAAATAAAAAGGAAATAGTTAGACAATTAATTAGTAGGAGAGAGGGGGTTATTAATACAAGGGTAAAACAGTAAAATGGCTTGTGCATTATTATATTGATATCATCTCTCCTAGTTTCACTACTTTCTATAACTTATTTATTACTCCCTCCGTCCCCAATATATAGGCGGAATTTGACAATTCTTTTAGAATAAGAAAAAATATGGATTTCATAAATATCCATCACTTTTCTTATTTTACCCTTTGTCTCATTCTCAAGACAAAAGACATGAACTTACTTGTTATGATACACATGCATTATAAATAAGAGTATATGTGGAAAAAACATCCTTGAAATTGGAACTCCGCCTATCTAATGAGACTAGAAAATTTCTCAACTCCGCCTAAATAATAGGGACTGGGGGAGTATTATTTACTAATTTCTATGATAATGATTGGGTGTTATCTTGTGCATGACCCATTCAAAAATCAGTATAGCCAAATCCAAACTCACAATATTCACTCATCCAACATTGCTAAAACCCATCTGCATACAAAACACCACCATGATTTAAGAATCAATTTTTTTTCCAACAATCCATACAATATTCAGTCTCTAGTTAACAGGAAAATCCAAACTGCTAACTTAAATTTGAACCAAATTCAGTACCATGATGATCATCATTACCAAAATAGTATAACCCAAAACCAAAAACAAAGGCTAAGAGTATATTTACACTAACCAATTCCTTAAACAAAAACCAAAAATTGTTCCAACATAATCATTCATCTATTAGCAAACACAAACAACTACATTCTATCACCTGGCTTGATTATCGCTTAGTCCCTTGGAGATGGTTGCTCAGATGCAGTTGTTTGAGAAGCAGGGACTGATGTTGGTACTGGTGCTGGCTCTGCCGGTTGCTCTGGTGGTATTGCACTCGCTGGATTTCGCTGACCATTACCTGCCTCCACAAATGAAGCTATTCTGGATGATGCTCTGCCAACTGAAGGACATACATAATGAAGCATGGTATAGGGCATTCCATGAGCGGGTATTGGCTGAGCATCACGAAGAGCAAGCTCTCTTCTGGCGGCAGCAGTCAAATATTTAAGACCAATAAGCACCACCCCCTCGTTAATCACACAACTACCTTCGGTAGGGTGGGAAGCAGTCACAACCCAGCCATCCCGCATGCGCCATGTCCTAATGGGTCCGGGTCCGGCAGCCGCTGCACCACCAACACCCCCGTCAACGAACTCATCATTAACACCATCACCAGGATAAGAATCTACATAAGAAAAGATTTCTTCGCAGTTCTCAGTAGCCATTGGTTCTTCTTCAACCGTACCACTCCCTCCGTAATCATTGCTTTCTCCATGTTCAGTTATAGAATCTTGAAATGGAGGATCTTCTCTCCCCCTAGCAGGCATTTGCTGAATGCGGGAAGTGGATGATGAAGTACCCTGATTCTCGGAGATATTATTAAACAATTGGCTGCAATTATCATTCCTCACTGGTGCATCAGAGAGATTGCTCTCTATTGCTCTTGGAGGAATATCCATTTGGTTTTGAATGCTTCTATGATGAATTTTTATTGCAAGGGGTTGATGACAAATTTTTCTCAAAATTTCAGGATGAATTTTTGTCTCCCTCTTAGTCTCAATTATGAAATGGAATTTCTGGTTTGGACTCTTATGGAAGCATTAGGGATAATGATAATGAAGAAAAGAAACATCATTTTAAGCCTTAATTGGTTCGATTCCCATTGCATTCTCACCTTTTCGGTGAGAAAAACTCTTACTCTACCCCCTCCCGCCGTTTCGATTCTCCATAAATCAAATTATATCTCTTGTGACTTGTCTAATCGACTTTTCTATTTTGAAAGTCATCTGGGTTGCGACAAGTGGAGGACATTCATAGATCATTTACACACGTGCTATTCATACTAGTTAACATGAATAATTTAGTTTAGTGTTACATGAACATGAATAATTTAGTAAACATCTTATTGATATTACTGAAGCTAACATATTCACTGGAAAAATTGATATTTATCTCTCTCTGATCTTGGTTATACTTCTTGTCCCTTCACATGGACAAATAGAAGAACTTCTTACAGAGGAGAGTAAGTCGGTAATGACAACAATGTAGAGTGCCCAAATTGTCTTTATATAAATGACATTAATGTAGCACAAATTATCTTTATTTATATAAATTGCATTTGTTCTAAAAAATGCCTACCATGTTTATGAAATCAAAGATGTTTCCTTCAAGAAAAATATAACACCGATCCTTCTTGGTATACTCACGTACCCAGACATTTTACTCGAGCTATGTCTAGCGTGCATATAAATAAACCTATGTCTACCATATTAAAAAAAACAAAAAAAAACAAACAACATAGCAGTGTCTTCCACATTTGCAGCAGCAGCAGCAGAAACTTGGGAGAGCTAGATTACGTCATTTGTTAACTTTTCTTACAGTTCTACCCTTAATGTCGGTCCGATAGTAATCATCCCTGGATTCCTTTTGCAGGTCAAGTTTATCTACATGCGACAAGTGATACTCATCCCGACAAATAACTTCCGTACTGAATTCCTCGTCGACATCATAACCAGCATCTTTCCAGTTTTGGGTAGGTGCACCTAACACAATAGACTTTTTCTTATTTTCTTGGTCTGTCACATAAAATACCTGCTTAACTTGGGAGGCTACAATGAAAGGATCATTCTGGAGTCCCAACTTATCAATCTCAACCAAAATGTAGCCAAGTTTGTCTTTTGAGACCCCTGCTTTGGAAACCTATTTACACTTGAAAAGTGGCACTTTCAACGAATGATATGTTAGCACCCATATCTCTTGTAAAACACCGGAATAATCCGCCTGATTAAGGGTAGTGCCCGCTTTTCTAATGTGCGTGTCAGTTGCCTCTACGTAAACCCCGCTATTCTGGTACAGGGAACTATCACTAGATTTTGTGCGAAACAGGTATCCATTGATGTGATATGCTTCGTAGGTCGCTACTTGTGTATTCAGTGGGATTGATAGCCACCTTAAGTCCTCATTGAAGTTTTCCCTAGAGTCTGCCCACTCATTCTCAACCTGAAATACAATATAAGGATTAGCCTTCGTCTCAACGCAAAAGTTACATAGCAAGAGTGATATTTTCTGCAAACTCTTACCACTTTTTGTAACCATTTGGTGAACTCTTCATTATGTTTTTGATCTAGTTGTGCATCCTTCATACCAAGATATTTATCCTTCAAAACTTTCTGGTGTCATCTGGAAAGTACAATGATTAATGTTATTATCTTTACAGAAATTCACACACAGAATCAAAAACTAAATAAAATATGAGGTTATTTGGTTAGATCTAGTTATACTTACTCAATGTAAGGATAAACTTCAGGCGAATTCCGCAATAGATAGAAATGCGCTTTATCCAACAGATCCTTATCGGCAAGAGGAAACTTAGCACCTGACATTGGTTTTTCCCTAAAAGAATAAGAATCTTTGCCAGTGTCAGATGTGTTGAGTTTGTAATGTGGAATTCCGACTGTATCATTCATGCTTTGTTGGTGCTCACTGATCATCTCAATTGTATCTTCCGCAATATTCCCTTCAGCAATGCTTCCTCCAGGTCTGTTTCTGTTTCACACATGCCCTTTAATGACCTTCATGCACCTTTCGAATTGATACATCCATCGAAAGTATACAGGACCACAAATTTTCACTTCCCTGGTAAGATGCATAGTTAAATGAACCATGATGTCGAAAAAGGATGGAGGAAAGTATTTCTCGAGCAAGCACAACGTCACAACGAGTTCCGACTGTAATTTTTCTATCTTTGCCACCTTGATTTCTTTGTTAGATATAGCCATGAAAAAGAAACAAAACCTGATAATAGCATATCTTGTTGGCTGCGGCATAATTGATTTAATTACAATGGGCAAAAACTGCTGCATTAGCATATGATAATCATGCGATTTTATTCCAATAAGATTTCGATCTTTTCGATTCACCGGGGTTGAAAAGTTTGAACAATACCCTTGTGGAACCTTTATCTCGGATAATGTTGCACATAACTTGTTATTTTCTTCCGGGCTTAATGAGTGACATGCTGTCGGTAGTATATATCCTCCTTTTCCATTTGGCTGAGGTCGCAACTTGTTTCTAAAACCCATGTTCTCTAGATCCATTCGAGCAGCCAAGTGGTCTTTCGAATTTAATTCGTTGTTCAACAATTTCCAACGATACTCTCGCATACATTCTTTTCGACGTGCATGAAATCTATGCAATGGTGGACATCATGATACCGCCAGTAGGAGAGGAGCCGGAACCATATATTGATATTTTTCCAGTTGGGCCTGACGGTCTCCTTCTCCTTTATTGGTTCGATGGCCTTTTCAATTCTCTTCATCTTTCCACCTCTTCCAGGGTTATCCTGCACGAATTCCACTATAATGTTCTTCTGTCCCTTTCCCCATTCATTCTTTATGGACTTTACCTTATTGTATATTTGTGACGGGTCATAAGTTACGGAGCCTTGTCAGTTTCATCTTTTCCATTGAACCCCTTCTGAAATATGAATGGATGATTATATGGTAGGTATCTTCTATACCCGGTATAAACCTCTTTTTTACATCGTTTTAGCCTGACATAGTAAGTATTTCTCCTACACACCTTACAGGTGTCTCATCCCTAGTAGGGGCAACCACACAGTGTACCGAGAGCAGGGTAGTCATTCATTGTCCATAAAACAACCGCATGTAGAGTAAACATCTCCTGTTTCAGTGCATCAAAACATTCGACTCCCTCAAACAATTCCTTAAGATCCTCAACAAACGGTTGTAACATAACATCAATGTCCTTATAAGGCCCCCCATCGATAATAAATGACAGCATGGTGAATTTTCTCTTCATACACAACCCTGGCGGAAGGTTGTAAATCATTTTCAGAATTGGCCACACACTGTGATGTTTTTGCATTCCTTTGTTTACGTCAACCCCGTCAGTCGAAATGCCTAGCCGCAGATTTCGAGGATCATCACGAATTACGGGATATCTTTCATCTATATTTTTCCATGCCGGTGAGCCCGCTGGATGCCGTAAAACACCCTTATCTTTCTTTCTGGTGGTGTCGTGTAACAATAAATATTCGACAATTCTCTTTGATTGAAACAGCCGTTTCAGTCTTGGGATAATTGGGAAATACCACAAGATTTTTGCCGGAATATTTTCATGCACCTATTGGGTGGTGTCGTCAACTTTCCATCTTGATTCCCCACATGTGGGACACCTGGTGCAATCCTTGTAATTCTTCCTATAGAGAATGCAGTCATTGATGCATACATGTATCCTTACGTACCCTGAACCCAAATCTCTCATCACCTTCTTAGCTTCATATGTACTTTTCATCATCTCATTTCTTGGAGGGAGCATGGATTTTAACAATGGTAGAAGTTCATCAAAGAACTTGTCGGAAGCTCCGTGCTTTCTCTTCAAGTTAAACAGGTCACACATTGCAGATATCTTTGTAAAATCGGCACATCCTTCGTATAGGGGTTTCCCAGCATCTTTGAGTAGATGTTGCATCTTCTCAGAATCCTTTGAAAAGCTATCTCATAATAAAGCCGTAACCATTTTTATAGTCTCTGCAGCATGTGTTGGTTCATCAGTGTGCGGACCGTCGTTTCCATTACCATCCAAAAGTTTCCACCATGATGACTCATCTCCTTCTCCGTGCTTAGTCCATACGGTATAATTTTGAATGAATCCAGAAGAACATAAATGAAACCTAACTTTACTTACCTTGCGCACGTAGACGTTGAGACATTTCACACATGGACATGTAAACCTAACTTTGCCAAGGTCATCTGGTTTCCGTTTCCCATTCGCAATATCCTATTGGTATGTATGCGTAGCAAACTCTATAACTTCTTTGACTTCGTTTTGATAAAGCGGTTTGGTTCTATAGGTATACATCCAAGATTTATCCATTACTCTAGGATCCATTATAAATTCTCAGATACCTGGACGGAGAAAAAACTTGTCAACATCTTGTGAAATGTTATTGTGGTCCGAATAAAACTCTGAATTATCATTGCAAAGAGTAATACGTACACAAAGAGTAATCAAAAATCACAATCTGAGTTCAGTTATCATATATGAATCATACAAATAATTAGAGGTTATCTACCTACATACTGTTGCATGTGAAGACAATATTTACCCTACTATGACCATTAGAGTTACAATCTCAGTTAACAAAGCAGTAATGAAAAGAAATACTTACATGGTCGATCCGATTATTCCGCAACTTGAAGAAAAACTGACAGGGGAATATATGGTTTATCCAGGAGATGAATCAGATGATCAAAGTAAACCACTTATTTTGTTTTCTGGTGGGGGTGGGTGGGTGGGGTGGGGTGGGGGTGGGGGGTGGGGGGTTAGAAGAAATAAGAGTAGAAGCATGAAGTGATTTAAGACGAGAGAGATGAACACAAAGGGTAAATATTTATTACCATAAATGAGTAATATAATGTAAATGGAAATTTGGCAATATTTTTACTAATAATATTTAAGTGTATCTCGTAAATAATATGGTAAAATAGGAAGGTAAAGATCCTTCGATTTGCATGCTGCACGTGCTATGCTAAGAATTTTCTCAGTCAAATCTTGTTATCCTGCTGCATAATTTTTTGCTTTGACGGCTCTAAAAGACCAGAGTTAGTTGCCATTAATATTCATTCCATCCTGAAGTTATTTTGTTCGTACCCGAATTCAAAAAATAAATTAAAATGATAGCTAATTATATAAAAAACGGAGTATGTGTTGCTGCAGTTGTTATAACGGTACTAAAAAAACAACTAACTTTGGAAAACGTGGAGTACGTGTTGGTGCAGTTGAAAAATAAAATCGTAAGAAATGGAAGAAGCTATGGCCCCAATTAGAATTAAGTGAACTAAAACCCATTACTTTTATTTTTGGTCAATCAACAAATTTCAATTCATTCAAATCAAAATAGTGATTACATGTTTGAAGAGATTTTTAATTGTGGTTGTAGTAAAAAGGATTCGAACTCTAAGACTTGTGAAGATTTTCAATTTCAGACTTAAATAAAACTAAAAATAAGAAGAAAACTTAATTCAAAATTTGATTTCAAGATATTAAAATAGACCAAAGCTCCGGATTCCACTATTCCTTCTAGTTGATTAGTTTACAATGATATTTCTGAAATTATTATTAAGCTCTTTTTCTCATTAATTCACTTTTAATCTATAAGGTGTCCAAATATTAAATTGTAATCCCTAAACATGAATTATCAAAGAATTGATTCTAAGCATAACACATCGAATTGATTCACAACTAATTAAGAAAACCAATTTTATCTTTAATTATGTTGATCCTAGTGAATTAAATAAAATAAATAATTAAAGAAATTGTAAAAAGAATTTACCAATCAAACATGAGTGAATAGTTTCCTCCTTTGCCTTGGTTGCGCGAGAATTAGCTCATCATAGTGGAAGCACGATCAAAATATTGTTTCATTGCTCAAAAGGTGTTCACAAATGATGAAATGGAGAAAAACTATTAAAAACCGGGTTTGTAACAATTATATGTGTTACAAACCGAACTGTTACAGAGATCGATAAATATAAACTGTCACTGACACTGTAGCATAAACGACTGTCGCATGTGCGTCTTGTGTTCTTCGTGTTCTTCACTACACCAGCATAAACAATTTTCCTGGTACTCGATTTTACGCCTCTGTAGCCTCCCAAATCTTCCCCAGACTCTCGAACCCCCTCTTTTGTGACCTCCCTCTTCTATTTATACACCCACAGGTCCAAATTTCTCAATTAAATCTTTCCAAACATAAACATTTTCTTTGCTGCCAAGTCCGGAGATTTTTTTTCTTCACTTCACGCGTTTTCTTTCTCATCTGAAACTCTTATTTCTCATAATGGATAGATAGTACCTTGCGGGAAGATATCTTTCACTTCTTACAGGATATATTGCCATATTTCCGCGACCAATTCCCATATATACTCACGTACCCTGTTTTAAACAACCACTGAAAATAAAAGGATTTGATTCCTCTTTTATCTCCAAAAAGAGGTCAATATACCTATAATTAGGTAACAATAGTTTCCCAACACAATATCCCTTGAAAATCTCCATGAAACTTCCAAATACAGCAGCACAAGGACCCAAGATATAACCTTTTCCCTGTTTTATCAAAACCCGATCATCTAGCCCAAGCCAATGCATTCAATCACTCATACCAGGCCTGTCTAATCAATTCAATTCCAACCCAACCAAATCTGACGATTGAATCTTCCCAGTATCGCTTAAAAATCGAACCCTAAAATTGTTATATGCTGCAACATTTTTCCCGCCAAATTCAATTATTTGAATTCTTGAAGATGAGTGCCCCTTATCTTACTGATGGGGTGCGATTAGCAGTTTGGGTACCCCTTAGTAATTTGGGTTCCCCTTATCCAAAATTGGTCTCTTTAGCGATTTTCCTCCGGGTGCTTTTAGTAATTCCTCCCGGGGAGTGCAAATACAACTTTTCGAGCCAATTTCTCCGCAAAAGCTTATTTCTCCAAAAACACCTACAAAGACATAAAAAGCCATAATAAATACAAAATCGAGCACTAACAATACATATAATTGAGATCATATTAGACACATAAATGCGTCTATCAAATACCTCCAAACTTATTATTTGCTAGTCCTCGAGCAAATTTAATTCAGAAAATAAAATCCTAACTCACTGTCGCAGGCATCGCGATTGCACTTAGCGTGTGCAACAAGCCTTTGAACCCCTAGGTGGCCCTAGTGGCCGAGTTATAGTCTCGGGAGGGTTTACCAGAGGTGTACCCACAAAACCTTTACTCCAGACCCTAGCTATCTACGCAGAACCTCAGAAGACACTAAAGAATCTCCTTGGTTGGCATACTCTCATTGACTACAGGAGGAAGTACCCTGATGCGAAATTCCAATTGATGTACATGAGTTTGCACTCAAGCATACTAAAATTCATATATAAGTGACAAAGCTCTACTCAGATAGTCTCACTATGGACATCAATATCCGGAATCAAACAAATCACATGAATAGATTAAGAAGATGGAAATAGAAATAGATGGTTGCGAATGGACGTCAATGCCAAGATGAACCTATGACCTAGTGGATTGAGATACTGGTCTGGACTAATATCAACACAACTGGCATATACAAGGGAACCAGTGGTCGATAATTCTAAATCTACAACAACTCAGCTGGCATATACTAGGGAACCAGTGGTTGACTTTATAATAAACCTTTTTTTTTTTTTTTTTTTTTTTTTTTGATTATTATTTTTATTAATTTTTTAACGACATGATTAGATCTTTTGGATCCAAGCGCATGCTTCTTGTCAGCAGATTACATGGTAATTCCCGTGGATCCTGCGTTCCACGCTTGTTTAGGCGACGGAGACAGGGAGAACACACACATATTGCTATCCAAGTGTTTATTCTTATTTATTTTTATTTTTGAGAATTATTCCGTTTGGTCTGATTGGTCTGGTCTTTTTTTTTTTTGTTACTCAATCACTCTATTTCAGCCCAGTAGACATCAACATAAAAATTTGCAAAAACAAAAACAGAAGTAATAAGATGATTCCGAGATACGGTGAAACTATCATGTTATTTCTAACACCTGAGCTCTGTGCTTTTATGAATAGACTCTTTAGATGTTTCCATCTACTCAGATTGGTTCCTCAACTCCTACAATCAAGATGCTTCCATCCACTTAGATTGGTTAGTGCCATCCTTAATAGGCATAAATTTCTAGGCTTTGGAGTTTATTTATTGCAACTAACAAAAAGTTTCTTCCCCACCTCCAAACTTAAATCTAACATTGTCCTCAATGTTTCTAATGAAAGAATAATACAAAAAGTATGAGTAACAAGAGGATTCAGTAAAGAGAAAAGTCAGAAAGATAGTACCTGGGTGAAGCGTAACAATCCTTCCTCGGAGAATAAGGAGAAAAATAAAAATAAAAACCTAAAAAATATTAGCAAAAATAATATACAACATACAAATACCAAATACCTCGCTGGTCAATCAAGGTATATAGGGTCCTCCAGAGGGACCTCCTCAATATCACCTGTAGGCAAAGGTTCTAAAAAGGGCTTCAATCTCTGACCGTTAACCTTAGAAGAACTACTACCATCTAGTGTTTCAATTTCAACAGCGCCATGAGGAAAAATAGTGCGGACCACAAAAGGGACGGTCCACCGAGAGCACAACTTCCCAGGGAATAGATGCAAACGAGTATCATACAGAAGAACTTTTTGACCTGGAGAAAATGACTTTCTTAAAATATATTTATCATGCACAAGTTTCATTTTGTTCTTATACTCCTTAGCACTATCGTATGTATCTCTACGAATCTCGTCCAACTCATCGAGCTGGAGTTTTCTATGAGCTCCTGCTTAGT
This sequence comes from Papaver atlanticum, assembly GCA_023531105.1. Lineage (NCBI taxonomy): Eukaryota > Viridiplantae > Streptophyta > Magnoliopsida > Ranunculales > Papaveraceae > Papaver > Papaver atlanticum. The sequence continues at coordinate 1,355,006 of JAJJMB010015988.1, forward strand.
CAAGTGAAAAGTTTAGCTGTTTAACAGCCCAATATACTCTATGTTCTAACTCAACAGGTAAGTGACATGCCTTTCCAAATACTAGACGATAAGGTGACATTCCAATGGGGGTCTTAAACGCAGTACGATAAGCCCATAAGGTATCAGTAAGCCTCGACGACCAGTCTTTTCTACTAGGATTAACCGTTTTCTCTAAGATACGTTTTATCTCCCTATTAGAAACCTCTACCTGACCACTAGTCTGTGGGTGGTATGGGGTAGCTACTTTGTGAGTAATACCATATTGTTTCATTAAAAGTGCAAATGGTCTATTACGAAAGTGTGTTCCTCCATCACTAATTATAGCTCGCGGTGTACCAAAACGTGTAAGTATATTATCTTTTAAAAACTGGAGTACGACCTTGTGGTCATTTGTTTTACACGGAACCGCCTCAACCCACTTAGACACATAGTCTACAGCGACAAGTATGTAAAGATAACCAAAAGAATTAGGGAATTGACCCATAAAATCAATGCCCCACACATCAAAGACCTCAATCACTAAAATAGGGTTCAAAGGCATCATATTTCTACGAGAAATGGTCCCTAACTTCTGGCAACGCTTACAAGAAGCACAATGACTATGGGAGTCCTTAAACAACGAAGGCCAGTAAAAACCACACTGCAATATCTTAGCAGCAGTCTTCTTAGTACAAAAGTGACCCCCACACGCATGTTCATGACAAAAGGAGATAATACTAGAATGGTCATTCTCAGGTACACATCTTCTAATAATCTGGTCTGGACAATACTTAAACAAATAAGGATCATCCCAAAAGAAATGCTTAACCCCGGCTAAAAACCTAAAACGATCTTGTTTACCCCAATGTTGAGGCATTCGACCAGTAACAAGATAATTCACTATATTTGCATACCAAAGTGATTGGGAAACAAAGAACAATTGTTCATCAGGAAAGCTATCCCTAACGGGAGTAAAATCATTAGGGGAATCCACAACAAGCCTAGACAAGTGATCTGCTACTACATTTTCAGTACCCTTTTTGTCTATAATATCTAACTTGAATTCTTGTAACAATAGGATCCATCTAATTAATCTAGGTTTTGAATCCTTTTTAGACAAAAGATATTTTAAAGCAGCATGATCAGTAAAAATTATGACCTTAGAACCTAATAGGTAGGATCTAAACTTATCCAAGGCAAAAACGATGGCTAACAGTTCCTTTTCTGTAATTGTATAGTTCAGTTGGGCATCATTTAGAGTTTTGCTAGCATAGTAAATCACATGAAGTAATTTGTTTTCTCTCTGACCTAACACAACACCTATAGCATAATCTGAAGCATCACACATAATTTCAAAGGGTAGGTTCCAGTTAGGTGCCTGGACTATGGGAGCGGTAGTGAGTAACATCTTAAGCTTCTCAAAAGCCTCTAAACAAGCATCATCAAAGACAAACTTAACATCTTTCGGAAGTAAATTGCAAAGAGGTCTAGAAATCAAGCTAAAGTCCTCAATGAATCGTCGATAAAATCCTGCGTTCCCTAAGAATGACCTAATCTGTTTTACGGTTTTTGGGACCTGTAAAGTTTTAATAAGGTCAACCTTGGCTTTGTCTACCTCTATACCCTTCGAAGATACGATATGCCCTAACACAATTCCTGATTTAACCATGAAATGACATTTTCCCAATTAAGCACTAAATTCTTTTCCTTACACCTAGTCAACACTAGTGTCAAATGATGCAAGCACTCGTCAAAAGATGAACCAAACACTGAAAAGTCATCCATAAAGACCTCTAAGGACCGTTCTACCATGTCAGAAAATATGCTCATCATACACCGCTGGAAAGTAGCAGGTGCATTACACAACCCGAAAGGCATGCGTCTATACGCAAAGGTACCAAAGGGACCGGTAAAAGTAGTTTTATCTTGGTCCTCTGGGGCAATAACGATCTGATTATAGCCCGAGTAGCCATTTAAGAAGCAATAATGACTATGTCCATCTAATCTCTCTAGCATTTGGTCGATAAAAGGAAGAGGAAAGTGATCCGTCCTTGTGACCTTGTTCAATTTTCTATAGTCAATACAGACACGCCATCCCGTGGTCACTCGGGTTGGGATTAATTCATTGTTATCATTCTGGACTACAGTGATACCTGATTTCTTGGGAACAACCTGAACGGGGCTGACCCACTTACTGTCTGAAATAGGGTAAGATGAAATAATACCCGAATCTAACAACTTAAGCACTTCCGTTCGAACTATTTCTTCCATATTAGGGTTCAGTCGACGTTGCATCTCCCTAGAGGGTTTAGTGTCATCTTCTAAATGAATATGATGCATACAAATAGTAGGACTTATACCCTTAATATCTGCTATGGTCCACCCTAAAGATTCCTTGTTGTCTTGAAGTACGGTGACTAGCCTACTTTCCTGATCACTATCCAAGTCGGAAGCAACAATCACAGGTAAAGTCTCAGATGGGACTAAAAACACATATTTCATGGTATCTAGTAATGGTTTAAGGTCCAACTTAGGGGGCTCTTCTAAAGAAGGAATTAAAGTAGATTTAGAAACTGGTAGTGGTTCGAACTTAGGTCTCCATCCATTACTAGTGTCCATCAAAGTGGCGGCATCTAGCAAAGCATTCACCTCATTAATCACACCATCGTCATCAAAGTCAAACCCAAAGTGGGCTAGGCATTTCTCTAATGGATCTTCTAGCAAAGTGTTTGGTAATGACTCCTGAACCAAGGTTCCTATCATGTTTACCTCCTCAAAGGGCGAGTCATCTAACTCAGAGGGTTGCTTACAAATATTGAAAATATTAAGCTCAATAGTCATATTACCAAAAGATAGGTTCATGATACCATTTCGACAGTTAATGATCGCATTGGATGTAGCTAAGAATGGGCGACCTAAAATCACAGGTATCTGGTTTTCTGGGTCTGGGACAGGTTGAGTATCTAGGATAACAAAATCCACTGGATATATAAACTTGTTGACCTCAATTAGAACATCCTTTATGACTCCACGAGGAACTTTCACTGACCTATCAGCTAACTGGAGTGTTATCTTGGTTGGTTTTATTTCACCTAACCCTACCTCAAGGTACACATAGTACGGAAGTAAGTTCACACTAGCTCCTAAGTCAAGTAAAGCTTTTTCTACCCGGTAATTACCTATCGTGCAAGAAATGGTAGGGGAACCTGGGTCTTTGTATTTAGGAGTAGTGGTATTCTGGATGATCGAACTTACATGAGTAACTAAAAAGGATTTCTTAGGGACATTCATCTTTCTCTTTCTCGTACATATATCCTTAAGGAACTTAGCGTAAGCAGGGAGTTGCCTAATTGCATATAATAAAGGAAGGTTTATGGTAACTTGCTTAAAAACCTCTAATATGTCATTAAAATGGGATTCCTTTTTGGTTGGTACTAGTAGCTGTGGGAATGGGGCTCTAGGAACAGAATTAGACCTCTCAGGAACCAAATTGGCATCATCAAGAACTTTATCAGTCTCCTCAGCTACTGGTGATCCTGAGGGGTGAACTTTATCAGTCTCCTCAGTTACCTGATTGTCTACTACTCTACCACTCCTAAGGGTTCTAATTGAATTCATTCCTTTGGGATTTGGATTGGGCTGACTAGGGAACCTTCCATTCTCTCTTTCACTTAGAGTCTTAGCTATTTGACCTACTTGATGTTCTAACTTAGATAGAGTATGAGCATTATTTTGTAAACTCTTCCTGGTTTCTTGTTGAGAGCTAGAGTGATTGTTTGATAACATTTCATGCTTCTTTGCTAGCATAATAAGAGTTTCCTCTAAGCTAGATATTTTATTCTCAGAAGGGTTTTTAGATTGGGCTGAACCCGAAAGATTCTTAGTGTAACCAAAACCTGGGGGAGCCTGAGAATTACTAATCTGACCTTGATTCTGACCCTGAGACCATGAAAAATTAGGATGCTTCTTCCAACCGGGGTTATAGGTCTCTGAATATGGGTCAAATTTTTGACGGTTTTCAAATCTAGAGTTGTTATAAAGAGCATGGGCTTGCTCTTCACTAATCTGTCCTTCCCAAAATGAGTTATTGGGCTCTATTCCACAACTAGAGACTTGAGAGGTTCTAAGCCTATCATCAGTTTCAACAAAACACTTATGTTAGACTGACTTAATTCTAAAGCTTCTAACCGTCTAAATAAGGCAGCAAACTTAGCATCCGACTCAAAGCTTGAGTCTACCATATTGGTGCTATTTCTATTTACCAAAAGTCTTTTAGGGGGATCTACACATGATTCCCACTGTTGGGATTTGTCAGCTACTTCTTCTAAAAAGGAATATGCTTGATCAGCAGTTTTATTTAAGAACCCTCCAGCACATAATGACTCAACCAAGGATTTGGTTGAGTAGTCTAACCCGTCAAAAAGAATTTGCACTAATTTCATTTTTTCAAACCCATGATGGGGACACTGTGCCAAAAGATCATTGAATCTTTCTAAAAACCTATAAAGAGACTCTCATTCTTGTTGCATACTGATAGACGCATTATTGTGTCTAATATGTCTCAATTGTATATATTGTTAGTGTCGATTTTGTATTTATTTTGTTATTTTATGTCTTTGTAGGTATTTTTAGAGAAATAAGCTCTTGCGGCGAAATTGGCTCGAAAAGTGGTGTTTTACACCCCAAGATAGAGTACTAAAGGCACCCCAGAAATGCACCGGAAGCACCCCAAAAATGTGTCGGAGGAACCTCGGAAAAATTACTGTCTACGCCCAAAAATTACTATTTGCACCCCATAAGACAAGTGCTAAAGGGACACCCGTGCAGGATTAGGGGGAGGACATGTTCTTCTCAAATTCAAAAGAATATTTTTGGCGGGAAAATAAACTTATTTCTCTGTCAAATTTTTGATCGATTTTTGGACGTGATTTAGTGAGATTCAATCCCTGAAACTTAATGGGTAGACGTGATATGACCATAGAAAGCTGGTATGGGTGTCTGTTTGGATTAGAATTGGCTGTAATCATCGCATGGAGCAAAACAGAGTTACACACATTTTCACGGGATAACATGAATTACAGTGAGTTCGATGCCTGTAATGCACGAGTTTGGAGTGTGTTCGACCGTAATGGATACAAATAAGGAGATTGGACTTCTAAAAACGCGTGGAGGAGCTAAACAGAGAATGAAAATCTTGATTATTCCCGTATCATGAATAAAAGATATTGTGAATATTTTGGAATTAATGGAGGAGATTCAACGCCTGTTTTTGGTATAAATAGAGTCCCTGGGAGACTTAGAGGGGGTGTGGAGAGTTTGGGGAGCTGAGGAGAGCCAGAGAAGAAGAAATCACAAGTTGCAGAACTCAGTTTCTGCTGCTGCTGATGATGATGAACGCGAAGAACATAAGACGCAACGTAACCGTCGTTCTTCAACAGTGATAGCGACAATAGGGTGAGGGTCGTAATGCGACAGTGTTAACAACACTTCATTTTTATCGTTCTCTGTAACAGCTCGGTTTGTAACAAACAGAAGTGTTACAAACCCGGTTTTTGTCAATTTTCTCCTATTTCATCATTTGTGAACCATTTTTGAGCATTAATAAAGATGAATTTTGAGCATATTTCCATGACAATGATGAGCTAATTCTCGCGTAACCAAGGCATGGAGGAAGCTATTGTTGCATGAATAATTGGTAATTATTTTACTTTTCTCTAATTTTGCAATTTATAATTCACTCAAATTACTGCTTTGCAGAATTTTAATTATTTGCATAATTTTTCCTAATTAGTTGTGATTCAATTAGATAGGTTATGCTTTGGTTAGATAATCTATGCTTAAGGGATACAATTAATGTTTGAGAATATGCTTGATAATTTGTGAATTAAGAAAAAGAGATTTTAAAAATAATTAGAGTTTTGGAATTTTTATCATCATTTATTCATGTGCAATAGTGGAATCTAGTGTCTTGGTTATTTTCACTCTAAAAATTAAATCCTTAGTCCCAGTACCTCTTGCACCAATTGTAATATTATTGTATATTTTTATTAATTTTAAAAAAAACTCGAATCTTCACAAATCTGAACGAACCCATTCTTACCACTATTTAAAATTACATCACATACTGGTGCTAATTTTTTGCCTAATAGACGAGGTTTTATGTTTTGGGTAAAACTTTTGGAAGAACATAGAAGTGAGTTCATCCCATGTTGTTATGGATTCAGATGGTAAATTATTTAGCCAAGATTTAGCTTTATCTCTTAAGGAAAGAGGAAACAATCTAAGTTTTAAAATTTCATCACTAAGATCTTTAATCTTAACTGTTCCACAAATTTCCTCAAAGTCCCTTACATGAAAATATGGGTTCTCATCATCTTTCCCTAAGAATACATGGATCATCTGAATAGTACTAGGTTTCAACTCATAATTAGCTGAAGAGGCTGGTAATCTTATGCACGATGGTCGGATGGACCTAGTTGGGTACATGTAATCTCTTACAGTTGTCATTGCTGGTACTATCGGAGTATTAAAGATATTTTCCTCACCGTGAGAAGAACGTCCAAAAATAGGAATTTCTAGATTTAGGTAGTCAAGATTCTTGTTTCCTAAAATATCACTTCTAGGTTTTTCACGCATAAACCGTCCTAGAGCGTCTCTCTTACGTTCTGGCATACAAGAATTCAACCAAAAACTGTGCACATGCAAATGCTGGGCTAACTAATTTAGGTAGGCTTGGGTTACCACAGCAAAATATACCCAAAGGTACGAGGCTGAGGTTTGTGGTGTTTCGGATGATAACGCCCAGAGGGTTCACCGTACTAAACCACTTGTTTTCCTAAAATCGGTGCCGGACGAAAATGCAATTGGTGTGTGCAAGTGTTTTTTTTTTGTTTTTTTTATAATAAATAAAATAAACAAGCAGCAAAATAGAAAATTACAGGTCCAAAAGAAAAATAAAGAAACTAATAAATAAAAGTTCTTTAAAAATAAAATCTCCGGCTTTCTCCTTTAATGGCAAGCAAGTCTAACTTTCCAACTTTCGCTTCAAGTCAATCCTTCACACCAAAAAAAAACAAAACCAAAGTAAAATCTAGAAAATAATAAAATAAAACTAAATAAAGACAAAAAACAAAAACAAAAATCTAAAACCTAAACCTAAAGACAAGTCCCCGTCGGCGGCGCCAAAAATTGAAGAGATTTTTAATTGTGGTTGTAGTAAAAAGGATTCGAACTCTAAGACTTGTGAAGATTTTCAATTTCAGACTTAAATAAAACTAAAAATAAGAAGAAAACTTAATTCAAAATTTGATTTCAAGATATTAAAATAGACCAAAGCTCTGGATTCCACTATTCCTTCTAGTTGATTAGTTTACAATGATATTTCTGAAATTATTATTAAGCTCTTTTTCTCATTAATTCACTTTTAATCTATAAGGTGTCCAAATATTAAATTGTAATCCCTAAGCATGAATTATCAAAGAATTGATTCTAAGCATAACACATCGAATTGATTCACAACTAATTAAGAAAACAAATTTTATCTTTAATTATGTTGATCCTAGTTAATTAAATAAAAGAAATAATTAAAGAAATTGTAAAAATAATTTACCAATCAAACATGAGTGAATAGTTTCCTCCTTTGCCTTGGTTGCGCGAGAATTAGCTCATCATAGTGGAAGCACGATCAAAATATTGTTTCATTGCTCAAAAGGTGTTCACAAATGATGAAATTGAGAAAAACTATTAAAAACCGGGTTTGTAACAATTATATGTGTTACAAACCGAATTATTACAGAGATCGATAAATATAAACTGTCACTGACACTGTAGCATAAACAACTGTCGCATGTGCGTCTTATGTTCTTCGTGTTCTTCACTACACCAGCAGAAACAATTTTCCTGGTACTCGATTTTATGCCTCTGTAGCCTCCCAAATCTTCCCCAGACTCTCGACCCCCCTCTTTTGTGACCTCCCTCTTCTATTTATACACTCACAGGTCCAAATTTCTCAATTAAATCTTTCCAAACATAAACATTTTCTTTGCTGCCAAGTACAGAGATTTTTTTTCTTCACTTCACGCGTTCTTTCTCAACTGAAACTCTTATTTCTCATAATGGATAGATAGTACCTTGCGAGAAGATATCTTTCACTTCTTACAGGATATATTGCCATATTTCCGCGACCAATTCCCATATATACTCACGTACCCTGTTTTAAATAACCACCCAAAATAAAAGGATTTGATTCTTCTTTTATCTCCAAAAAGACATCAATATACCTGTAATTAGGTAACAAGAGTTTCCCAACACAATATCCCTTGAAAATCTCCATGAAACTTCCAAATACAGCAGCACAAGGACCCGAGATATAACCTTTTCCTGTTTTATCAAAACCCGATCATCTAGCCCAAGCCAATACATTCAATCACTCATACCAGGCCTGTCTAATCAATTCAAGTCTAACCCAACCAAATCTGACGATTGAATCTTCCCAGCATCGCTTAAAAATCGAACCTTAAAATTGTTATATGCTGCAACATTTTCCCCCCCAAATTCAATTATTTGAATTCTTGAAGATGAGTGTCCCTTATCTGACTTATGGGGTGCGATTAGCAGTTTGGGTACCCCTTAGTAATTTGGGTGCCCCTTATCCGAAATGGGTCTCTTTAGCGATTTTCCTTCGGGTACTTTTAGTAATTCCTCCCGGGGAGTGCAAATACAACTTTTCGAGCCAATTTCTCCGCAAAAGCTTATTTCTCCAAAAACACCTACAAAGACATAAAAAGCCATAATAAATACAAAATCGAGCACTAACAATACATATAATTGAGATCATATTAGACACATAAATGCATCTATCAATGTTCGCTTACAAGATTAACAAAAATATCAAAATACATAAAAAACATCAAGATAATCAAAACCCTATTACAAATAAGGATAACAACTACAAATAGAGAATTTATTCATATCAGCAAGAGGTTACAGAAGTATCTTGATCCACCCAGTTCTGAATGTCCCGGGGAAAATCACTCTGAAAAACAAAGTTGGATTGTAATGTTCTAGCCCTCTTAGCAATTTTGTCTGCCACTCTATTAACCTCTCTCTTAACTGAGACACATTTCCAACTACTAATTTTACTTAATGAAAACTTAATATCTAAAACCAAAGCTTGATTTATCCAATGAACATAATATGTTTGTTCATTGATGGATTTTATTGAAGTCTCACAATCTAATTCAAAGATAACATGATTAAATTTCTTTGAGACTGCCGGAGTAACAGCCGCTAGCATAGCATTACATTCCAGCTCCTCATCTTCAACTTCTATTTTCATTCCTCCATTGAAGCATTTTCCTTGCACCCCAAATGCAGCTACCTGCACAATTCCTTACTATTATCCCTATTCCACCTTGTAATGAATCTGACTTAATAGAAGCATCAATTTATTTTTATGATAAAAATTATCAGGAGGTTTCCATCTTAGCACCTGCACAACCCCATTAGTATAAGAAACAAGATTAGTTCCAGGAGACACAAGTTTATTAATGCCATCTATTAACATTGTCCTATTCGGATTTATGTTCAGAAAAATCTTTGAACATCTATCCTTACAAATAGTCCAAACTGAAACTATTATCAATTTATTGATCTCATGTCTAGTAATTCCTGCACCAAAGGTTATATTATTTCCTGCAAAAAACCAAGAGAGAATCCAGCTCCTAAATGAACCATCTTGTACCCTAATATTACTAATACTGATATTTAAAACCAACCAAATAGATCTAGCATAAGTACATTCAAGGAATAGGTGATTACTGGATTCCACAGGATGATTACAAAAACTGCAATGTAATTCAATATCATTTTTATATCTAGCTAGTTTATCTCTTGTTGGGACTATATCTTTTAAGTACTTCCAAATAAATAATTTAACTTTATGTGGAAGCTTAACTTTCCACAAAGCTTTCCATACCTGTGGAGAAACAAAATTAGTACCTGCAGACACTCTTTACAGAGAATTGGCCTTTCCTATCTGGAAGCCAAATAAGAGTATCATCACCCATAACTGGAACATGCATAGACAAAATTTTAGCAGCAGATTCAGATTCAAACATCGGATGCTTGGTGGAGACGTATATTTACGATTTTTAAAGCATTAGATGGTGATCATAATAGAAGGACAGTCACAATCAAGGCGACCCTAGTGGACGAGTTATAGTCCCGTGAGGGTTTACATAGAGATCCACCCACAAAACCTAACCAAAAACTCCTAAATCTATCAATCTTCTTCCGAAGAATCAGAGTCCGATTCACCCTCCATTGAGTGTTGGTGGTACTCCGTAACTTTGGATACTATGAAGTGAACGTTTTCATCAAACGTGAATGCTTCCCACTTTTCCTCTACGTAGCGCGCTTTCACGGCTTCGTGCTACAAAAACACCACACAAACTTATTTGGTTACATATAAATTGAAAAAAGTGGATTGTGTCGAATAAACTATAAAGATACATACAAGTTTTTGAGGCGGCAAGCTAAGGTGGCTTGCATGCGAGATCCGGTGTTTGATTTTTAAAAATTCAACTACCGCATCTAGGATGATTTCGTTCCTATCCTTTATTTGTTGAACACTTATTCTTTTCGGGTTCCCATAATCTTTCCTAAATTTGTTATGTATCTTCAACCAAACGGTCTCGGACGACGAGTGATCTAGAACTCGACTTTCGGCGTACCATGCTTTGGTGATTGCCAAATCTTCCGCGGAGTCAAACGATGCAATTTGTTGTATGTGGAGGTAGGGAATGAGTAGGTTCTCTAATAGGCTACAAGTGGAGTGCACATGCATTGCAGGTCGAACACCGAGTTTCAAATACGCCTTCTTCCCTGTTAAACCAATTGCTTAGCATGATATCCGTGAATTGCAACAAAATGGAAAAAGTACACTGTTGCGAAGTGAAGAAAAACAAAATCGAGAGAATACAGTAACAGATTCTCCTTTCCGGCTCTATAACAACACCGGCCTAATCTACAATGTATTTTTTACTCCTTACAGTAACAAAAGCTAATTCCTAAATCCATATAAAATCACTACTAACAAAAATTAACTAAACTTAAACCAAATTCCACAATTTCCTTTACAAAAATCACACAAAACATCAATTGTTTCAACCAATTAATACTGTTTAACAAAAATCAATAAGGAAAACATAAGGAAACGTGATCATCCATGTGAACCCAAAATTACAATCTTATTATTAGAATTTATCAGAGAATGCTCTAGATGAGCTCTCTCTAAATTGGTTTATGATCATAAAAAAATGAAAGACCTGAACAAAACAAAAAGAAACCCTAACAATATCGATTTTCTTCCACAATTTCCATCACACATAAGATATAGAATCACAACCAAGATCATAAAAAACTCCTAAAATTGACAGAACCCTAGGTTTACAGAATATAGTAGAAAACGATTTTAGTTTTAGGAAATGTATATACCTGAAACCCTAGCGATAGTAATTTCAAATTAAGAAAAACCCATCCCCCATTCATGAAATTAAACAATAGAATTTAATCTGATAAGAGAAGGAAAGAATTTTTTTTCTATTTCCTTATCTAGGGTTTCTCTATTTCGCCTCTTCCAGTGTTTCTCCCGCGCAAGTAAGAGAAGGAAAGATTATTTTTTTTTTCTCTAGTTATTATAAAAGCTACTTTAATTAACCAGATTACCATTTTACCTAGGTTTATCAGGTCATTATGACATAGTGGGCTAGAATAGATGTCATTTAGACTAGCGTACACCCTCCAAGAATTTATAGTTTATTCCTGATAGAGTAGTTTATAAGGGGATTAACAGGGAAACCAAAGGGTCAGAGAGCAAATAATTTCAGAGAGAAATTTGTAGAGAGAAATTACTGTTTACTGAATTTTCCTAAATCAAATTAATCAAAATGGTTGGTGATGATAATCAACGCAGACGAAAGGGTAAAGCCCCCATGACTGAGGCAGCTATTGAAAGAGTTAGAAGAGAAAGAAAGACGAGAATGGTTATCAGCAACTATGCAGATGATTGGGCAGATGACCAAAGATGATCTAGAGAAAGTACAACAGAGAGTAAGTGACTTGTTGAATCATATGGAACTCGATCATCTCTGGGAATATATGCATGTTGCAATGAATGAAAACAAAGCAGAAGAGAAACCAATAGAGAAACCGGTACATATTTTTCCAAAGAAGCATCATCTTGATCTTTTCATAGATGAAGAAGAGGAGGAAAAGTTATGGACAGTGCAGGATAAAAAGATGAGGTTGGCTGAAATGGATGATATTAAAGCAGCAATGAAGAAAGAATATGGGCCGCACGACAGTGATGAGACTGCTTTCGAAGATGAAGAGGCTACTGTTGTTGTTGGGTATGAAAGTGATACACCCACTCCAGATTCACTGAAAAGTCTGGAAAGGGAGATTGGAGAGGACGAAGCTATATCTGTCCTAAAAGAGAGAATTGAAGAATTTCGCGAAGATGAGAGAATTGGGATTAATGATGAAGTGTTGGCCCAAAAGACCGATTCCGAAGATGACGATGCAGATTAAGACGAGGAGGAAGAGGAATCTGATGATTCCGATTCCGAGTGATGGGTATGACAATGAGTAAGCCTTATCGATATTTGAATTCTTCTGTAGAGGGATAGTGGATTTTTGGGTAAGTGCTCGAATGGAAATGATGATATAATGTTAAAAAATGGTTAAGAAATAGCTATTACGAAAGTGCAGAGAAGAATTCAAATGGAGAGGAGTCTTATGCAAATGGTTAGTCACTGAATCATGCTTTATTTTTTGGTTTTTTCAATGGAGACTGAAAATGCAGGGGAATGTGATGTTTATTTTTCTTTTTTATTTTTATTTTTGGTATTTGGATTTTTTGTGGGTAAGATTGTGAAATACTTATAAATGGCAGACCAATTTTTCCTTAATGTTTTGTGTATGTTTTAGTTTATGAACATGTAACTGGATATGAAATGATAGTGTTGCTGCTAAATGTTGCTCAACACTGAATGAACAAAACGGTTGAAACTTTTTTATACAATATGATGAAGTCAGCTTATTTATAATGTTGGAGATGCAGGATGTATTCTAGAAACTAAAACTACAATCAAAGAACTGGAACATGTACAAGACTAAAATGTATTGAAAACAAGTCACCTTAGTGTTTCTTAATAGTTTCCCTGCAATACTCTGGGTTCGCATATGGTACAGCATGTTTGAAATTGCATCTTTGATTCTATATCCAGTCTAATTCACTTGATGGAGAGGCATATACACACTTAGTCTTAATCTACAATCTGACAAAGGGAAAAATTATGAACATCCATATATGTTTGATCTTTATATCTTCTGTCAAATACATGACTAACAAAAATTGGTTGGCGTTGGTTGCATCGTATTCGACTTGCACATAATTGACATAAACACTACTTGGTGGAGCCTTATGCACACATAATCTAATTCTACAATCTGACAGTGAATACAAATCACAAAGACTCCTGAGATGGTGCTTCTCAAAACAGAATACAAGCTTTATTCACCAATGCTGACATCCTACAACCAAATACTATGTCTAAGTTTAAGATCATCTGTCAACTGACATATAAAACTACTTGGTGGAGGCATAAAGCATGCAATTGAGATGTTCATAATCCCCAAAACATTCTCAAAATAGGATACAATTCACAACAACATACAAATAAACCTAAAATATGAAAGATAGAGATGTTCATAATCACCATAAGAAATTATACCATTCAAAATCAGTAGTGTGTAACCTCCAAATTGTAAAATCATTAAACCCCCAAATGAATGAATGAGAAATACCTTAGATGAAGATGACCAAGATTTTCATTTCCAAAATTATGAATCACTATCAATACTTCTATGAGAGATCGATTAAACTTGAATCTAGGCCTGAATCGATCTTTCACAGAAGAATCAATTGATTCATTGTTTTCGATAAAGTTTCCTACAGATGAATCTCCAAGAAACCCCCAAATGAATGAATGAGAAATACCTTAGATGAAGATAACCCATATTTGTATTTCCAAGATTATGAATCAGTGTCAATACTTTTATGAGAGATCGATTAAACTTAAATCTATCCTTAAATCGATGTTTCACAGAAAAGTTGATTGATTCATTCATTATTGTCGATGAAGTTTTCTGCGGCTCAAATGAATGGAATTAGATGAAATGATAATGAGTTATGTCTCAGGCGCTGTTCCGGACATAGTATTGGTAGATTTTTGTGGTTCCACTAATAGACCGGATTAGTTGTTGGTCAGGGACTAGGGTATTGAGATATGGCATGATGCATGAACCAAACCATGTTGCAGTTTAAGATATGGCCCATTTGTTAACTAATTAATCAATTATGTCAGGAATACACTAGTGTGCGGATTAATCAATTCAAGATATTGCAATACACTAGCGTCACATAATGCCTGTCACCAGGTGCTGGCTCTTCCGGATCTGCAAACGTGTAAACAATGGTAAACCGTGCATGATCAACAAGTGCTGGTGTCTATGAATTTTGCAAAAAATAAATTAAGATTATAACAATAATGTAGTTGGAAAATTTGCGTCTGAAATTGAATAGGCGTGCTTTGCCAAGGGACAAGACGTTTAACCATGCGCCTTAAATGGTGAAATCCTACAAACAAATAAGATACTATGTATGACTCAGTTTCATTATCAACTAAACCTACAAATTTCACTGAGATATTCTCAAAACAAAATACAATGTACTGCAACACATCAACAATAACAAATACAGATAAAGATGTTCATAATCATCATGAGAAATTGCATCATAGAGGTGTTTTCTTCTTAGGTTCTCCTTAGGTTGAATGGTAACGACTTGCTTGACTGAATTATAGTGTGAATGGACTATTTTGTTAAATAAGGAAGGTAATATTTTATTTTTAACAAGTGTACTATCTCATTGACATGAATGCTTAACGTGTCAGGATATTTAGAGATTTCTTTAGGGTTTCAGCAAGATTATAGGCGTTTAATTAGAACTGACAATCAGTCTAATCCTACAATCCTAATGCAATATTTTTCTGCTGGGTCTCGCAAAATCCGCAAAATCGCACTTTCCATATATCACCTTGATTTTCGTTTGTTATATTCATGGTAAACATAACCCACACACTATATTTAGATTTTCATACTATATATGTATAGGAAAAAAAAACACAATATATTTAGCTAGATTTGGATCCTAGAAATAAGAAATTAGATACCTCATTCATAAGTAAAAGAAAGAAGGAATTGAGAGGATGAGTTCTAATGAGAAATTTGTTGTTCCTGCCAATGGTCTTGTTAATAATGATCCTCCTCCTCCGAAGGGTTTTGCTTCATGGGATGACTTTGTGGAAAGCATTAGTGATATACTAGAAGAGTATGTCGATGAAGAACGGGAATTAGTTCATAATATGAATCTTTGGATTATTCCTGCGAGTAGGCATGTTGAAAATGATCCTCCTCCTAAGGGTTTTGCTTCTTGGGATGCATTTGAGAAAAGCTATGGTGACCATTTGGATAATGATTTCAATGAATAAGAACCTGGGAAACCACCAAGACAAGCAAATTTATGGCTGAGCATTCGTTGGTATTGACTAAATTTAATTTTCGTTATAGCTGGAAAATGGTTTTTTATATTATTTTTAGTATGCTAATTTTATTAATGTGTAAGAAAAATTATGTAGCAGTCAAAGGCCTACTGTTCAACTATGCTCTCAATTCTGATATTTTATTTTTGGTTAAGATTATCAGATTTGCATTGCAATTTATGAAAAATTTGACTAAATTAGTCTTTCGTGAATTCATAATGCCAACCAATCAAATAAACTAGTTTCACCGGATAACCTAACATCCCCAAACATCCTTGCCAATATTATCGGATGATCGGTCCAATACGACCAATAATGTGATATTATCGGATATTCATGTATCGCTGATATTTCATGTTTCGTCCAGATTAAAGGATGAAACATGATAAAATCCGATATTATCGGCCGCTACGACCGATATTAACTATGTTCATTACAAGACCCGTGACATCTTAATTGTATAAAGCTTGCAGGGGTCTCTCTCTATCCCGATATCATTAACGCCTTAGTTCGCAATTCGGCGAGCAACAAAAATTATGTTGGTGAAAAGTCTGCGAATTAACCGGCCACTAGTTTAAAAAATGAATACTGATCCAAGTTCTTTTAATACAAATTTAATTGTAAGAGCTAGCTAGAATTGCTTCTAAGAATATGAATTGGGATTTTAATAAAAAAAAAATTGCACCAAAAAGCATTTATGATCTTCCAAGGCACTAGCTAGTACTATATTAATCATTTATTATTTTGCTTCTAAGAATATGAATTGGGAGTAAAATAGTGCAATGTAATTGACTCAGTTATGGTAAAGAAAAGATACTACTATATCCAAGACACTAGTAGTAAAGGAATTAGCTAGTAAAATAATAAATAGTTTGCAGTGGTATTTTTTGATCTTTGATCATTTCTACTTTAACAATTTGTGCAGAATATTCTTGTGGGACCCTGTCCTAAATACCAGCCACATCACTAAATACTAGGAGTATAAATATGGAACATTCCTATGATGGATTCTTGGATTTTGGGGGTACATTCCTATGGTAGTTGTACTTTGAGACTTATTGTTATGTGTGACTGAAAGGAAAGTACTATAACAAGAGCCAGTATTGTATACCCCACAAGATCTGATAACTTTTGGTCTTATCAAAAACAATAAAAAATTAAAAAACATTTCCCACCTTGGGTATAGCCTTCTCACACTTTTTTAATTTACTTTTTTTTGGTAACAAGAAATAAAGCAGAGAAAAAAAACAACCTAACTATATGCTTCTCACACTTTTGACTACCTAAACAAGTACTATTCTTAAATGTAGCAGTATCTTTGATCAGAGCAATGAAACCTTTTTTATTTTGAATTTATTAATTGTTTAGTAAAACATTTTCCTTTTTTTTTTTTTTAATTTATTAACATTTTATTTTTGGTAAAATTTGGGACCATATTATTTGGCAATATATATATTAGCTTAGATAAAAGTGGTTGATTGTCTGGAGTAATTGCTCTTAACAGGGTTACTGATAGGGTTATGGGTGTTATCAGACCTTGTGGAGTATATTCTCTCCTTCAAAAACAGTATTTTGTCAATTACCACACTACTGCTTTTGTCAATCATCATTACGCTTCAGTTTCTCATATTTCACTTCCACTGATCTACACAATCACAATGAGTATCTTATTTTTTGTGCGCATGCAAAAGAAGAAGATCTAGGTAGCCATAATCAGTATCTTGTTGCTTTTTTTGGTACATGCAAAAGCAAAGATAGAGCTCTTCAGTACTCCTCTTCTTCTGTTTTTCCAAATAATATAGAGAAGATTATCTTTTGTCACTAAAATGTCTGTCACATTGGGTTAGATTGACCCGAATTTGGCATTGGTGCCAAGATCCCTTGTGGTCCAGTCTTTCCATAAATTATTGCAATATTTCTTCCATTTTGGTTGTGGCTAAATTAAAATTAAAATATGATAACTATCATAAGGGTTTATGTTATGTTATATAAGGTATATTACGGAAACTGAATTGTGTTGACTTAACGAGTTAATTAAAATTGATTGATTAACAAACAAATATTAAGCAAAGAATTTGAACACAATGAGCATACATTAAAGAACCAATATTTTTATATTATTTATTCTAAAACTAAACGAAGCAAAAAAAATACCAACATCCTAATTTTTTTTTTTTTTAAATTAATCAAAAAAAATAATTTCCAAAAATAATAATCACATTATTCGAAAGTTTCTTTGATAATCTGCTCAACTAAAACCATCGCATTTGGCACTCGTGTTGCAGCGTTAGTAGGCTGTGCTGGAACTTCAAGTACATTTTCTTCTAGAGGTGTCTCCCTGGGTATTTCTGCTGTGCCAAACAAACCAACAAGCTCATTCGAAGGAATGGTAGCATGGACACCATCCATTTCAACAGAAGCAGAAGCAGGAAGAGTAAGATTGTCAACATGAGCTTGAACTTCAGCTAACAGGGGCATGCCCAGAACCTTACATACGCCATCAATAGTTATGGTGATCCTTAGCTTTCTTGGTACAACCATTACTATCTTTGGAATTGTTTTAATCCTCTCGGTATTGTTCTTATTGGAACTCATTTTCTTCGTCTAATATATCAATCTATCTTTTATGCTAGTGTGGTTTGTACGACCTCTTTAATATTAGAAAAACCCTATTTTTTAGGTTAGGAGCATTATCTCCAATTACCTAATTTAGTTGTATTCCGCATATCACTCTCAAGTAAACAAAATATAAAAGTTTCCATATCGATAAATATATGCTCATATACGCATACAACACCACATTGATTTGAGTATATATATGATTTATCTAAATACGGAAAAATAGCACGAAAAAATTGCGTAGACACAACACCATGTTGATTGAGTATATATATATGCTTTATCTAATTACAGTAGATCATAATCATGTACTTCATGTGCATGCCTTGGCTACACTCTTGCCAAATTTGTAGGTATCTGAAGTATCTCTCTCTCCATGATTTTCCATGCCTAATCTTCTCTGAACAAATTTCTATTTTTGGTGTAATTCCTTCGGTAATTCACGCCTACTCAAAGCCATGCGCAACAACTCCACATGACCCCTCGGTAACTTATACTCCTAGCCTAATTCTAGAGTCTCCTAAATGTGGTTAATTCCAATCTAACTCCCACAATGTGCCTCTAACATGGTGTCACACCCCCACGGTCACACCTTGACCTAGCCATGTTAAAAACCTTGTCATTGCATGACTTATTTAACGTGGCTGGTGAACAATTTAGTTTTAACCAAAAAATACCATCAAACACAATATAGTTAACACCATAAATTACAGCTATGATTGGCAATAGCAATATATATTGGGATCATTTTTTGTCTTCAAAAGATTAATATACAATGGTCATAACCCTAATTTTTTTTCTTCAAAAGATTAATATACTATGGTCATAACCCTAATTTTTAAATTTTCAATTGACACATAAATAGAATGTTGATAAACTGGAATAAAACCATTTTTGGTTCTATTTTTGGCACTATAAATCTCACACAAACATGTGAAAATATTTGTTTCTTGTTTGGATCATGAATTTTTAAAGAAGGCCTGCTAATTAAGGATGCGACCATTGGCCACTTTGTACATTAATTTTAATTCATATTCTTTTTTCATATCTCTAGATAAATATTAATTTATTTAATTAATTATTAATCAATATCCAACAAAACTTTATGGAACACCAAACAATGTAATGGTTCGTACCCCTTCGTATTACAAGGTACATATTAACCGAATAGATTTTGAAACACCAAAAGACGTGAAAATTCCAACAGGTGTGTTGTGTGGGGACACATATTGCATCCATTGGATGTCTATATAAGCTTTACTCGTATATGCTAGTAGCATTCTACAAAAACGAAATCCTAAATGCTTCTACATTTAAAAAAATAATATTTCACCAGTAATAGTAATGGAAATGTTGCCGGAATTAACTCCCGAGATACTACACCACCTCCCAAGTACAGAAAATATTTTGGAAAGAAAATGTGTATGCAAAGAGTGGAATTCTGTCCTCGCGGAAAAAAGAATTGGACTTCTTTTCACTAAAAAAATGAGAGAAGAAAAAGTTACGCAATTCTTCTACAGAGAACAAATTGAGGAGGAAGATAAGACACGATGGAGGAAGATATCCATCAGATGTTATTTGGAAACAATGGTAGCTGGGATATCGGATCCTATAATGAAAACATGTCACACCCAATCGTCGGATCTTGCAATGGTATGGTATGTTTTTATGTTTCACACCACGGCATACAAGATCCTCATATTATAAATCCAACAACGGGTGAGCACCTTCATCTTCCACAAATATGCGATCCAACACCAACACCACAAATTAGTTGGTATCCAAGATACGTCATAGGGGGTTTCATCTATTGTGAACATACCGGTGAATACAAAGTAGTTCGAATTCAAGTGGATGTACACATTTTAGGCGACAATAGGGGATGGAGGAACATCGGGTATTTTCCTTTTACTTTTCGGGATTCAGGTGTGTACGCACATGGTTGTATTTTTTGGATAAATCATCATTTTTATGAAAATATTCAGATAGTATCTTTCAATTTGGACAATGAGACATTCCAGTCACATTCCCCACCCCCGCATCCTATTTCTGAGAATGATGGTTTCAGTATTCCAAAACTTGGGATGGTCTTGTCTTGAGTTCGCCTTTTATTTTACAACCTTCACCATATTTGTGATCTCCGGATTGATTTTTGGGCATCCATTTACGATAATGATATTCATGAACGGGCACCAGGTGTAGAATGGAATTGGGAACCTAAGAGGAGCATTGTCTTAGAAGGGCCTTATAATCTATTATGGCCGCCTTATAAGATGATAACCTTGGGAAATAACAACGACATCCTATTACAAAACAACCGTTGTTTAGTGCGTTATAATGAACTCACCAGAACATTGACAGAAATTACGGAGACAAGCAGGTGGGTAAAGGGTTAGAGTTATTACTCACATGAGGAGCGCCGTCTCATTGAAGAATTTTGGAGGACAATCGGAAACGTGTACTGACGATGTCCATGCCATTAACACATTCCTTGTATAGTGTTTTTTTTTGTTTTTTTTATAGTACTATTTCTCATCTTTGATTTTTTTTTGTTTTTGTATCTTGTCTGGACTAAAAGTTGTTTTTGAAATTTTAAGAATTGGACTTGGTCTTATTTTTGGTAATAATGGTTGGTATTTTATTTAATGGAGTTAATGCTTTTAAACATATTCCCGGCGAATTTAGAGGGACTTTCTTTTATGGTGATCAATTTGGTATAGAGGGAGGCATTTCTGTATTCCAGTTGTATTTATGGTCATAAATTTTGCGAATCTATAGGGAGACTTTTACGTTTTAATAAAAGTAAATCCGAGAGAGAAAAATAAAAATGTAAAAAGAAGTGAGAATTTGAGATGCAAAAGGTATATGTGATTGATAGATAAATCAATGATATTTTTGAAAATGCACACGAATGAAAAAGATTTTATAACTGATGGTGATTTGAGAAGTCGAAAAAAAAATGTTGATTACGTGACTAATCGGGATTCTTTTTGTAGACGAATTATAGATTTGAGACTGGTGTTTGACACCAAAACACAAAACCAGAACATAAATGGGCAAAAAAATTTAGAGATATATGTAACACATCATTTTAATTTCCAGAATTATGTCATTACGTCTTTTTTATTAATAAATAACTAAAATACTGATCAATAATAAACATATTTTGTCAATATAGTCTCTTTTTGAATCATGAACTATAAATGCCACGTCCTAGTCGTTAATATCACGAATCAATTGTTCTTGAAGCCGATCAACTCGTCCTTGAAGTATATTCACCTGTTGTTGGAGATCAAAATAATCACGATCAAAGGGACAACAACATCTACTTTCCCCATGCACCAATTCCATACAATGCTCATCGACAGCAAATGCATTAATCTCACGCAAATGCCAATAATCCGCATGCTTCCTCATGCAGATTATGAACACGCCGAGTCTAGGCTGAAGAACTCGTACATCGTAATCTGAGATCTTAAAATCGTCTTCTAGGGTTCTTCTTAATGAATTGTATCTAACAGTTTTGGGACCCATAGCAATAAATTGGTAGCAATAGGATGTGCAGTTCATTCTGATCGAAAAGGAAGAGCGATTTGCAGGAGAAGAAAAACTCCCTGTGTTGACAATTAAATATGGTGGCCGAAAAAAATTAGGTTGATTTATTTATTAAGTTCTTTTATGTTAAGAAACTACATCCGATTAAAAAGGAAATTAAGATAAAGATGAAATATTCATTGCATATATATATCTCATTATCTATTTTCTGCCATATTTATAGTGATACGGAAATTGAAATATTTGATGTGCTTGTAAGGAGATAAGGAATTCCAAACACCTAATTCTCTTAACCTAAATGTAGGGGCTAAAAGAGAGATACATAAATTAAGGTACCATTAGCTCATATTTGTAGTGGTAAATACACATTTTGTTTTTTAGGGATAGTTCCTGATTTCTATTATCAACCAATGCCGTTGTAAATATTAAGATATTGTTGTGATGGGTATTCTAATTCCATGAGGTAAGCATTACTGAATTGGCGCATAAGTAGCTGTAATGAGAATCACAGCTAGTTTCTGCAATTCAAATGAAAACCAGGTAGACCCCTTCCCCTTGATGGACTCTAGTCTTATAGAATCCATGTAATTTCAACAATCCTTTGTGATTTCAATACAATGTCAAATTTGTGTAATAAAATTAGGTGTGTATATGCAATGTATTATCTATTCAGTAATGAGATGCTCATATGCGTGATTTTTCTAAGTAGCCATTTGTTTTCAACACAATACTTGTGCTTTCTATATATCCAGTTCTTTGATCATAGATTGAGTTTGACAATGCAACCAACAACTCCTACACCATTCAAGCATACACAAGAAAACAGTCATTAAACAAGAAAATTAATCCATTAGACAGTCATTAAGCAATTCCAACACCATTCAGTCATTAACATTAGAAAAAACATGAAAATTAATCCTAAATCTGAAACATAAATTCAAAAAAAAAAAAAAAGATTCAGTCGTCCACAATTTCCTATTAGACCCCTCTTAATTCCAATTTTTCTCTGTACTTTGATGATACCCATTTCTTCAAAATAGTAACTTGTGTAACCATTTGCAAACTCTGTATCATCATTTCCATTAAAGCCACTTAACCCAAAAAATCCACCAGCTATAATAAAATTGGAATTGGTGGAGTCGTACCTATTGCCGGCCATCATTCGGAGTCGTAATCCGACCTTTCCCTCTCTGATCCCATATCAGTTTCAGAATCAGTCACTATGTTGAGTATGACCTCATTTTCATGTGTTGTTCGTGATAGGTATGTCTGATACTAATCCTCTATACTTATCGCATTCATAACCTCGGGGGGGTTGCATAATCCTGATATCTTCCTGCACAAATTGATGCTCTTCTAGCCTTAAACCATCTTGTTAGAGCACTGCTCGGTCGAACTCGCAAGCGTTGCTATCTCAAGCTTGTTGTCAAGTTTAGTTGCCAAAACTATAAGTCTTGATTTCTAGTCTACTTATAACTAAGTCTCGGATTAGGATAGAAAGTGTAGTTGAGCATTAGACTTCACGGCGTTCATCAATTGAAGACGAAGAACTACTAAGGGGGGCTTGTGGAACTTCATCAACAAAAGGTATGTGGAGACTTGAACTCATCTATCACTCAAAAGTCTATCTACTCTATCTCTTATTTGAGACAAAAGTTGTATATCTATATAGACTTCAATTATACACATTTGATATTTCGAGCTGAGTTTAACTCGCTTACATATTTCTCGAAATATGTGTTGTTAAGCTTTCGATTTAACCAAGTTCATCTTATATTCTTGACGAAAGTCAAAAGATGATCATGTGAAAAATCGCATGGTAACATCTTACATGATTTGTGTGAGACAGTCATTTGATGTAGACTCGGAATGTTTCGTATTGATCATTCTATCACTTGAAAATTGCTTTGAAGATAATAGTTTGTGTGAGACAGCTATTCCCTCATTCCAAGAATGTTTCAATGGTTGAAATGAGAGTTTATAAAAATTGGATTTAAGCATAGTATGCGTACTTGCATATATGTAATCCATGTCCGGGAACCTGGTATGCAAACCGGTACGCGTACTGGCGTAAGGTTTAGGTCCGGGAATTTCTGCTGAGTTTGGATGGTATGCGTACCAATTCGCGTACTGGCGAAACCCAAACTTGGTCTGGCTACTTAGGTACGCATACCTAAGCGGATGATGTTCTAAAATCGATTTGTTCATGAACTAATACATTTATATAATAAGGAATGCAATCTTTTGCAAACCGTGGCTATAATGTTCATGACTTGATTCGAGTGAATCAAAATCGATTTTTCTTCAATTGTGTCTTGTATACTTCTATGAGAATATAAACAATTGAACAACTCTAGAAATAGTTTCATTTGAGTCATTTGAACTAGTTATGGTTAAGATGAATAAGGTTGATATGAAAGTGTTCATATGGCTAACTTTGGTTAACTATTGATGATCCAACAAGGTGTACACGTTTAGGTAAGGTTTCATATCTAAATGAAGTCACTTTTCATTTATGTGTAACAAGCTAAGACCATCTAACGATGGAGAGATATTGCTTTGGCTTCAAGCAAACTTAGCTTTGCTCTTAAATCAGGTTTCATCTAACGGTGAATATTGATTTCTTTGTTTCAAAGCTATCAAACCCTGATTTGAAGACTACATAAAGGAGAACTCTAGTAACTGGGAAACCTAATACTCTTGTGTGATACTAGTTGCGACTAGAGTCGATTCTCCTTTAACCTTAGGTTTTTCACGAAACCCTGCAGGTTAACGACTTGAAGACTTCATTGGGATTGTGAAGCCAGGCCAAACTATTTTCTCTGTAGTTGCGTGTTCTGATCTTGCTGTTTTCTATTGTGATTGAGTACTATTTTCTCTAAGATTTGCTCGAGATTTAATCTTCGATAGGCAAGATAAAAAGTAGTCACAATCATCTTCGTCTCATCGTTTATGATTCCACAATATCTTGTTTCGCTACCATACGATTAAGATTCTTGTGAGGTGATTGATATTTCTAGGCTATTCTTCGGGAATATAAGTCCAGTATATCAATTGGTTCCTGTTCACCTTGATTTATCAAAAGACGGAACAAAACTCATATGTTTATCTGTGGGAGACAGATTTATCTATTCAATAGACTTTTCTGAAGTTAACTTGGAGTAGGCTAGTGTCTGTAGCGGCTTAATACAGTGTGGTGTTCAGATCTGGACTAGGCCATGGGTTTTTTCTGCATTTGAGGTTTCCTCGTTAACAAAATTTATAGTGTCTGTGTTATTTCTTTTCCGCATTATATTTGTTTATATAATTGAAATATCACAGGTTGTGCGTAGTTCAATCAATTAGAGAATCCAACCTTTGATTGTTGATTATATTGATTGACACTTAAACATTGGTCTTTGGTACCGTTCAAGTTGTTTCACATAATAATCAGGCTCACGTATTTTTATCTGTTTGATTTGTTGATTACATTGTGAAACAGAGATACAACTCTTGGATATATTTCCATTGATTGAGTCTGACTGTCTAGTTGATTCTCTTGGAATTATATTGGAGTTGTCCATACAAATTGCTAAGAGAAATATTGGGTGTGGGTTTTGTACCCCCGCTTTTTCACATTTCCTCTCAAACACTGCTTCTCTCATTTCCTTTTTCTCCAACAACAACAAAAACTCTCCTGGGTATTCTTCATCTTTTACTTTCTCTATGCTTCTCTTCTTTGTCTCTTCATTTTCTGCCTCATATACTGAATTTGCATGATAAAACTCATTCCACAATAGATGCATATCATCATCTTGGTTATTGTTCTGCAAACCTACTTCTTCCTCTTCTCTCATCTTCCTTGCCTCTTCTTTCTTCTTCTTTTTATTCAATCTTGCTTCTTGTTTCGATATATAGTACTTAGCTTTCCCTAGTTGCTCCAAATCCATTTCACATGCTTCTAATTTGAACCTCATCATCACTTCTTTTCTCTTCAAGCAGTCCTCCTTATCAACTTCTTCCTCTGTCATTGGGGTCTTGCCTTTTGATTGTTTGGAACCACTCCCCTTTTCTGGGTTATTTAGAGCCATTGTTATCTCTGAAACTTTTCTTCTTCTTCTCTTCTCTTGGCTTAATTTTATCTCTTGAAAATGAATATAATCCCTAATGTCTCTTTCACATTTATTATTATTATTATTATTTTTCTGAGACCTATTCCCAAGAGACGCATGCAGCGGTTGAATTCAAAGAGAATTATAAATAATAATAGTAGGGTAATAATACGCTACTAAAATGTCATGTCCTTTCAGACCTACTTCATGACGTAATGGTTATCCTTTAGATTTTGTTCCCTTTTAAATAAGAATCCAGTTATAG
The DNA here is from genome assembly GCA_023531105.1 of Papaver atlanticum. NCBI lineage: Eukaryota > Viridiplantae > Streptophyta > Magnoliopsida > Ranunculales > Papaveraceae > Papaver > Papaver atlanticum. The sequence continues at coordinate 1,381,201 of JAJJMB010015988.1, forward strand.
GTTAAATTCGCGGCATAAGTTATAAACGCTTTTAAGATAAAACGTGCAAATATACGCTACTTGCCTGCTCATTCAGGACGCGACCATTCAAATAATGCATGCTCATCAAAGACGCGACCATTCTCCAACAGGTGTATTGGATGTCTATATAAGCTTTACTCGTATCTGTTTGTAGCATTCTACAATATTATGAAAATCCTAATGCTTGTAAAAAAAAATTGATAATATTTCAGCAGTATAATAGTGATGGATATGTTGTCGGAATTAACTACTGAGATACTACAGTGCCTCCAAACTGCAGAAAGCGTTTTAGCAAGCAAATGTGTTTGCAAAGAGTGGAATACTGTCCTTGGGGACAAAAGAATTGGACTCCTTTTTGGTGTCACACCAAGAATGGGTAAAGATAAAGTTACTTAAATCTTTTATACAGAGGAAGATTTCATCCCGATCGTAATAGCCAACAATCACGACGCCCCGAATGATGGAACCTATAATGATTGGACTAAGTTGCACCCAATAGTTGGATCTTGCAATGATCTGGTATGTTTTTATGTTTCACACCACGGCATACAAGATCCTGTATATATTATGAATCCATAAACTAGTGAGCACCTCCATCTGCCACAACTATGCATCCCAATTGCATAAGATCAAGTGCTTTCGTGGTATCCACGATACAACGTAATTGGGTGTTTCGGCTACTGTCAAAGTACCAATCAGTACAAGGTAGTTCAAATTCACATGGATGGTAAATTTCAAATACACACACTAAGAGACAAAAGGTTATGGAGGAACATAGCAGGGGAGATTCCTTATACTTTTCGGAGTTCAGGTGTGTACACACATGGTTGTATTTTTTGGAAGGATTGTTGTCAGCAGGATATTGGCATAGTATCTTTCAATTTGGACACTGAGACGTTCCATTGACATTCGCCACCCCCGCATCATATTCCTGGGAGTGAATTTTGGATAGATTCTTACCCATCACTTGGGATGGTCATGTTCGGAGTTCGCCTTTTATTTTACTACATCCATGAGGGGTTTGATCATCCCCGCATAGATTTCTGGGCTCCCATTTCCAAAGAAAATATTCATACATGAGCACCTGGCAGGGAATGGAATTGGAATCATAAGATGAGCATTTTCTTGGAAGAGGATGGGGATAAATGGTAGACTTTTGACCCGATAGCCTTTGGAAATAACAAGGACTCCTATAGTGGAAGAATATGCGTTTATTGTGTTACAATACACTCACCAGAACTTGGACAGAAATTTGGAGGACACTACCATGGGAAATATGGGTTTAAATTATTCCTCACATGAGGAGCGCTGTCTTGTTGAAGAATTTTTGTGGACAATCGGAAACGTGTACTTATGATGTCCATGCCACTAACACATTCCTTGGGTTATCTATATAGCTTTTTTTCTTGTTGTTGTGTGTTTTTTTTTGTTTTTTTGCGTATTTGGAATTTTTTGTATGTTGAAATGTACAATTTAGTTTATCAACATGATAGTGTTGCAGCTAAATGTTGGGTCATTGTTTAACTAGCAAACCTTTGGTTTTTTTTCATTTTGTTGCGTTACACCTATGGTCCAGTCGTCCAGGTCACCCCAACCGACCTAGGTAATTAGTGGAAAATTAGAAAAATTATTTGGGTATTTCCTAAGAGATCATGATTTATTTTAGTTTGTTATGTTTGGAATGTATATTAGATATAAAAGGAAATTAGATAAATATGAAAATATTCATTCCACATCTCATTATATTGCTACAATATCTCATTTTTTTTAGTAGTATGGAAATTAAAATATTCTGTGTAAATACCAAAGACTAGGTGATTTAAGATAACGATTGAAAACCTAAAAACTTAGACCAAGCATAAAAAAAAACATAGAGTATTAAGAGGAAAATGAGTTCTGCTAAGAGGGACTGTAGAGATGAAACTTACGAGAGGATCCAAAAATGTCCTCGGCTGATGGTTGGTCCTCGTTGTTGATGGTGGTTTTTAGTTCAGGACTAAAATTGTAAAACCCTAGATTTAATGCGCCGTCTGCAAAAGGACTGAGCCATTTAAAAGTAATGAGTTCCCGGGACTCTCTACTCACACATGTATTGAGCAATTCGGTATATTTATTCAGAATGGTGCATGTAGCAACAATCCCAAAAATTCTGTAAAACTCTCGCCTGCATTACTCATTAGTGTATGGTTTATTGAGTATTTTACTATGCTATGTTCCCCAGCTGAACCCTTAGTATTGGTATGACATGACAATTAGTGTTCACTCGCAGCTGAGTAGTATTAATTTCTCGAAGTATCAAAATTAAGGTCTACATGAAAATGCTCAATCAGAAGACGCGCTAACTGCTCTCTGAGAATAAAAAGAATTTATTGTCAACACACAGAATTTGTTAAATTTTCTCAATTTTGTGATAATTCCCAAGATTCAAGTTTTCGGCCTAATTAATTTGCAAACATTAGGTCTTTTGCCCCTTGTGCAAATATCTCGAACCCTATTCGTCGAGGCCAAACCTAGGTAAACTAGGAAACTGATCCGACACGGAGCTAGTGGGAGCAAAGTCCTACCATAAAACAAGAAACAGAAGAGGAACTATGGCAAATAGGAGCAATGATGAAACAGGCGCGGCCACGCCACATAGCCGGCCAATACGCTCCAATGGGCGCCGCCTGTGGCCGTCGGCCACGCTCCATCTTTCTCTTGCCGGCCCCTTCTCCCATCAACCAATCAAATCGCTCAAAACCCTCCACACACACTTTTTATAAAGATTGGAAGTTGGTGGGTCGATGCGCCTAATTTCATTAGGAATCTAATCTAGACGGCCCAAGCCATTCTCCAAAAAACAATCACGACCGTAAGATATGGCCACTTGATTTATTAAGTTTAGCCGCTCCCCAACGCTCCAAAATAGGCATCGCAATGCCACCACAAACAGCGTGCCAACACTGTTGTTGCATTCTGCGCCCAAGTATTGGGATCGTCTACAAACCATCCCAAACCGCGCTTGGTAATCATCATAGGCGCCATGCCAATTGGCTAGCCAACCTGCCAAATCGCGCCAGTATGCCAATTGGAAGTCCATGCAATTCCGCGGCATCAATATGCCAATGGCTTTGGTCAAACCAAAGGGAAACTCTATTTTTCTAGTCATGGACCAATTATGCCACTCTGGGCCAACAACATGCCATAATCCATGTGGGACCCAGGAGACCCTAAAGAATGGCGCCGACGCAATATTATGATTACCCATGATCGTCCATGGACATGCCCACATTATGGCCTTTCCATGATATCTTTGATCAAAACGCCAAGGAAGTATTTTCAAAGATGCGCCGTGCCGCGCCACCTAGTCGTGCGCGCCACTTAGGGTTTTGATATGCCAAACCCTAATTTGGCCAGGGACATTACGCCGCCCCATGCTAAATAGCATCACCTAGGCATTAAGTTCGATATGGCAACTAGAGCTAATATCATTAAGCCATATTTGGATCCAACACCAATATGCCAAGATGTAGCAGGCGCCAATTTGACCGTTACGCCATTGGCATGCGCCACCTTTCCATTGGAAGAGGCCACCTTGCCACTACGCCATTGGTAGGCATCACCTCGCAACTTAGCTATTAACAGGCGCCACATTTCCATTGTGCCACTAACAGGCGCCACATTGCCACTGTGCCACTGTTCAGGCGCCACTATGCCATTATGCTGCCTCGCTTGCGTACGATTGGTCATAATAACTAGGTCTTGCACATTAGACCCAATTAGTAACTTGTTGCACATTTTTCCACAAACACTCGAGACATCAAACATGTCACAAACTGGGGGATACTCATCAGGGTATTGGTCTGGCGGTTTACAGTGTGCGGCGTGCAATGCGCCCATTACAAGAAAGTGTCAGGAAAGAGCGTACGGTTAAATAGCAGTAAGAGGATAGTGGGTGTAAGGATGACCAGTTTTCCCTCACAATGGGAACGTGATGGTAAACCGCTTCTACACAACCCCACTTCTCCACTTCCTACGGGATCAAGGGTGCTCAATGACTTGTATAAATAGGTTTTCAACCTATTTCAACCGACAACAGAGTTTTTGTTAACAACACGGTATCCAGAAAAATAACAAGAACTGATAGTTTACATTCCGCAAGCCAGTTCCATATTCTTATACAAGTCATAAAACAGCCACACCCTCAAAATTCAATATTTTGATCTCAACACCTTATTCGCTTCCCTCCCTAAGATCAACCCTTCTCCTTCATTTTGTGACCGAAGAAAGACTGAAACGACCACTTCTTGGTTTAGGACAAGATTGTACAGATTGATCTCTCGAATCTAAAGTACTCCCGTGCAGTGCATTTGTTTGGGGGTTTGGATTCGTTTCTCATCAACACACCCAAATTTACCAAAACCAGCAGAATCAGTTTTTACCCTAAAACAACTGGCGACCACGGTGGGAGATTAATATTTCGGTTGCAAGATCAATTTTCAATTTCATTTCAATCTTCCCAATTTCAAGATGGTGGATCTTAGGTCCGGATCAGCAACAAATCCCGATACTACTGGCGCCAACAACACCCCTGGCGTCAACATCCCTGCTAGTGACACCAATGTACTGCCTACCAGCACAATCAACACACGTGGAATTACATCTTCTAGTGCCAACACCAGCGGCGTAGGAAATATTCCCTCCGTCGTCACACCTCCTATCACCGGAGCCAGAGCCGCTTCTGCCAGCAAAGTCCTACCAGAAAACAAGAAACAGAAGTGGAACTATGGCAAATAGGAGCAATGGCGAAACAGGCGCGGCCACGCCACATAGCCGGCCAATTCGCTCCAATGTGCGTCGCCTGCGGCCGTTGGCCATGCTCCATCTTTCTCTTGCCGGCCACTTCTCCCATCAACCAATATAATCGCTCAAAACCCGCCACACACACTTTTTATAAAGATTGGAAGTTGGTGGGTCGATGCGCCTAATTTCATTAGGAATCATATCTAGACGGCCCAAGCCAGTCTCCAAAAAACAATCACGGCCGTAAGATATGACCACTTGATTTATTAAGTTTATCCGCTCCCTAACGCGCCCAAATAGGCATCGCCATGCCACCACAAACAGCGTGCCAACACCGTTGTTGCATCTGCGCCCAAGTATTGGGATCGTCTACAAACAATCCCAAACCGCGCCTGGTAATCATCACAGGCGCCATGCCAATTGGCGAGCCAACCTGCCAAATCGCGCAAGTATGCCAATTGGTAGGCCATGCCATTCCGCGGCAGCAATATGCCAATGGCTTTGGTCAAACCAAAGGGAAACCCTATTTTTCTAGTCATGGCCCAATTATGCCACTCTGGGCCCACAACATGCCATAAGCCATGTAGGACCCAGGAGACCCTAAAGAATGGTGCCCGCGCCATATTATGATTACCCATGATCGTCCATGGACATGCCCACGTTATGGCCTTGCCATGGTATCTTTGATCAAAACGGCCAAGGCAGTATTTGCCAAGATGCCTCCGTGCCGCGCCACCTAGTCTCGCACGCCACTTTGGGTTTTGATACGCCAAACCCTGATTTGGCCTGGGCCATTACGCCGCCCCATGCTAAATAGCATCACCTAGGCATTAAGTTCGATGTGGCAACTAGAGCTAATATCATTAAGCCATATTTGGATCCAACACCAATATGCCAAGATGTAGCAGGCGCCAATTTGACCGCTAAGCCATTGACAGGCGCCACCTTGCCACTACGCCATTGGCAGGCATCACCTCGCCACTTAGCCATTAACAGGCGCCACATTGCCACTGTTCCACTGTGCAGGCGCCACTATGCCATTATGCTGCCTCGCTTGCGTACGTTTGGTCAGAATAACTAGGTCTTGCACATTAGACCCACTCAGTAACTGGTTGCACATTTTTCCACGAAAGACTCGAGACATCAAATATGTCACAAACTGGGGGATACTCATCAGGGTATTGGTTTGGCGGTTTACAGTGTGCGGCATGCAATGCGCCCATTACAAGAAAGTGCCAGGAAAGAGCAGACGGTTAAATAAAAGTAAGAGGATAGTGGGTGTAAGGCTGACCATTTTTCCCTCACAATGGGAACGTGATGGTAAACCGCTTCTACACAACCCCATTTCTCCACTACTTAACTGTCTCCACTTCCTACGAGATCAAGGGTGCTCAATGACTTGTATAAATAGGTTTTCAACTTATTTCAACCGACAACAGAGTTTTGGTTAACAACACAGTATCAAGAAAAATAACAAGAACTGATAGTTTACATTCCGCAAGCCAGTTCCATATTCTGATACAAGTCATAAAATAGCCACACCCTCAAAATTCAATATTTTGATCTCAACACCTTCTTCGCTTCCCTCCCTAAGATCAACCCTTCTCCTTCATTTTTTGACCGAAGCAAGACTGGAACGACCATTTCTTGGTTTAGGCCAGGATTGTACAAATTGATTTCTTGAATCTAAAGTAATCCCGTGCAGTGCATTTGTTTGGGGGTTTGGATTCGTTTCTCATCAACACACCCAAATTTACCAAAACCAGCAGAATCAGTTTTTACCTGAAAACAACTGGCGACTACGGTGGGAGATTAATCTTTCGGTATCAAGATCAATTTTTAATTTTATTTCAATCTTCCCAATTTCAAGATGGTGGATCTTAGGTCTTGATCATCAACAAATCCCGATACTACTGGCGCCGACAACAACCCTAGCGTCAACTTCCCTGCTAGTGACACGAATGTACTGCCTACCAACACAATCAACACACGTGGCATTACATCCTCTTGCGCCAACACTAGCGGCTTAGGAAATATTACCTCCGGCGTCACACCTCCTATCACCATAGCCAGAGCCGCTCATGTCACTCAAAATATTTCTTCGAGCGTAACACCTCCAATTGTTACTAGAGCCGCTGCCACCCCTCCATCAGGGCGAGAGACTGGAGGAGCCAGAAGAAACCAACCCCCTATTATCATTGTTGATTTGATGGAGACACAAGAAGTTCTCGCTAAAGCTCAGACAGACATGGCCACAACTCAAAAGGAGGTACTCACTTTCCTCAAGACACTGACGGAGCGGCTACCTCAAGAATTACGTCAACCCCAAATGGAGCCAATAAGGAGTACTTTTAATACTCTCGGTACAGGCACCTCAGCAGGGCGCGCCTTTATATATGAAGAGGCTCGTTTTGCTCCTGAACGCCCATTGGAAAGGAACCAACCATCCAATTTTATTACGCGTGAAGATCTGGAGCGACTCCTTCGAAATCGAAGAAAATAAAGCCCGGTATACCTGCACCAACATCAACCTCCTTATCCTCCTGATGTGCAAAGAGTTTCTCTCCTGAGAGGATACTCTTCTCCTCAATTCTCCCTTTATGATGGTACTGACAATGCTCGTGAACACATCTCTCGCTTTCTAGAATCTTTACGATAGCACGAATACAATCATGTCCTCCGCCTCAAAGAATTTTCAAAGTCACTTACCGGAAGAGCATACACCTGGTACAACAACATTGTGCCAAATAGCATATCCAACTGGTGTGAGATTGTGACCGCTTTCTACAAGAAATATTTTTTCGTGTCGGAGAAAATTACCTTTTCAGACCTGGGAAGAATGTTTCAACGAAATAATGAGCATCCAAATGATTATGTCAAGAGATACAGAATTCAAGCACTGGATTGTCACGACCCAAATGTGACTGAACAACAGTTGGTGCAGTCATGCATTAACGGTATGGTTCCTATTTATCGCGCTTTACTGGAAAACCTATGCTTCCAGACATTTTCTGAACTTCATGAAACTGCAAAACGGTCGGCTACGACGGCACCAGCACTGTTGGAAAGAACCAAACCAGTCAGGAGTGAAGATACAGAGAGACTCGAGGGAACATGCGTCTCATTAAAAAATAGTATAATACCGGACCCTCTGTAAGCGTGGTGAGTGAAGGAGGGAAAAAGAAGGCTCCAGCGGCGGAACAAAAAACCAAACATGCAACACCAGCACACCAGACGGCTCCGCTCCGGAAAGGCGCAGCTAAGACTCCTGCACAACAACAAGAAACCGGAGATGCTGCTCAAAACTTTCCGTTCCCGATTGAGGAAGTAATTGAACTCCTGGAAGCGTGGATTCAAGATGATGCCATCAAACTACCTCCCGTCAAACGCCCACCAACTGAGGATGAAATGGAAAATCCCAAGTACTATCGTTACCACAGATTCGTCAATCACCCAACTAATGAGTGCAACAAATTGAAACGCATCTTCAAAGAGAAGGTGGATGCGGGAGAACTTCAACTAGGCACTGAAGGAGTTCACGGAGACCCTCTTCCAGTCAGAAGCTGCACACTTTCTGGGTACTCTATTCACAAAGCCGTACAATCCATGATGGAGAGTGTATGCGAAATTCTTTACTTCTCCAAAGAAAAGCGTCAAGATATATTTACAGCTCTCAATCGCATTGTGTCGGGCAAGCGGCTGTTTTCAGTTTGAGAAGTCATTCCCAAGCCCCAACTTCCCTTAGAAGGTGCTGTTGGAAAATGCAACTGGGGACTGCTGACCACTGCCCACCTGAAGAACGTCGAGTTTCACTTCACGCTGATTGACGCGGCCTCTGACTTCAACGTTGTTACCGTCAAGACTCTGAGAGCTGCAGGGATTTCAAAGTAGGAAGTTGTTCACTGCCCGACTGTAATTAGAAGCGCAGAAGGAGAATCAAAAAATGCTTACGGGTACATTAATCTCGAAATCAATATAGGAGATGCTCTAACACGCGGCAAGTTTCATATTGTTAAGGAATGCCCGAATTATGATATAATCCTGGGCCGTTCGTTGGTGCATGACAACAAAGCAAAGCTAGGAGTATGTCCTTTGCCAGTGTCTATACCTGAAAGGATTTCCAATTAGCCGTCCAACCACGAAGATTAAATTTTGCCGTATCAACAACTTGCTAATGTGACTCAACTACCTGGAGAGAGCCCGTCAACGTACATTCAAAGATTCCGAACCCAAGTAAGTCTTATTGAACAACCCTTTTTTTCAACCAGTCACTCCTCCTTCCGAGGCTTGGGGACTCGATCCGATTATCAACCCGGCCGTCACTAGGAGATGTGAATGGGATCCCTGTCCTTTCAAATGTTTTATCCAGAGCTTAGAAGCTATCACGGTTAAGGATGAGAAATCTAAGAAAATAATGGCGCAACGCCCAAACCCATTCCAAGTTGGAGATATGGTAGTGAGAGTTGTTGCCCGACCTGCTCCGACTGATTCTGCAGAAGGGAAAGGCGAGCCATACCTAGTAACATAAGTTATTTTGGGAGGTTACTGCAAAATCATCAATGCAGACAAGCTAGAAGGCGTAGTAATGCACGCCCGGTGGCTCAAACCCTTCAACATCTGAGATGTCGTACCCTTTCCCCAAAAGTTCCTTTTAGTATTTCCTTTAGCAATTTCCCTTTTCATGCAATATTTGTAATTCCTCCAAAATGATTGCACTGCTTGCATTCATAATTAGGGTTTCAGTTTATCAGTCAATTGAAGCGTTATTTCTTTTCAGAAAATTACTCTTGAATCATTTCAAAACCAAAAATATCGAATAAACTCAAAACCCTCAAGAGCAATTACCTACTAGCTCAAAACCAAAAATCACAGAGGAAACATCTCTTATTCCAAAACATATCCAAGAAAAGAATGTACAAGGAAAAGGGGAAAGACGAGATATTCAAGGGAAAATTCGCCAGTAGCAGTACTTCATGTTCCGAAGAGAAAATTCGCCAGCATCAGTACTTCATGTCCCGAAGAGCAACCTGCTTCAAGTCCAAACCCCAAGACGCATTCCTTTTGAATATGGAAGCAGCGCACAACCGCATCTTCAGAGACGGCGTCCACGCTCATACATACCTAGATGGCGCGCCACAAATCTTCATGGAGCGTGTAATTTGTACGGGAAAATCATACAGAAGGTTGGTCGAATCCTTAACCATTATTGTTATTTCCCCTATCTTAAATCGCAAATTGCCTGCGTTATGGAGATACTATTGTGGAAGAGGTATCCTTTCCACAGGGAGAAAACATTGCTTGCCGAGCACTATTGGCACGCCAGTTTCCCATCTATCGTGGAGCTTAGAATCCCAAGATATTACGAGATTTTTTCTAAGGATTTGGATTTATTGGTTTAGGGTTCCATTCATTCATTCTATTGGAAATATAAAATTATCAAAACAACATGGATAAAAGAATTTTATTTGATGAAGCCCTGGCTCCAGTTATATAAAAAAAATCATTATAATATCAAAAGCATCAATAAGCTATGAAAAGATGTTCTTCTATGGAAAGAAAACAGCAAGATGGGAAAGTTAGTTATAAACGTCAACGCCAAGGCTAATGGCGCCTCCACTGGAGTCTTCTCCACCAACTGCTGCGGTGCCTTCTCCAATAGCCGTTTCAGCATCTCCTCCAACGGCCACTTGACCATCCTCTCCAGCAACGGATTCAGCATCCTCTCCAGCAACGACTTCAATATCCTCTCCGTAAGTTATCTCGACCTATTTCTTGGAAACCGCACCAATGTCCTGTTCAGAAACTGCCCCAACAGCCTCAGCCTCTTGAGGATGCGCCGGTTCGTCCACATCAGAGTCGAGAATTATGATACCGTTATAAATAGGGTAATCATGCTTATTCCCACCTGGAGATTGTTTAAGCTCGACCCTTCGTCGTTTCAGTCGAGTCGCGAATCTTTCGGCCCTAGCGCTCGTTGGTTGAGAGGATTTATCACATTAGGATGCTTCATCACGTCTCCACTTCTCCTCCCTGTCAACCGAAGCCAAGAAAGCTTGAACATGCCCCCGAACGATGCGTAAATGTGTGAGAGGCATACCTTGTATGACACGACCAGCTTCACGAAACAGAGGATCAATTTTACCTAATACTTCTTCAAATGCAGAAACCCTGGGTTTGTCAACTTCAAGGATCTTCTCCGTAGAATTAGAAGAAAAATTATCACCAGGAGTTCCCATCATAAACTGTAGAGAAGTATTATGCTTATATCAACAACTTACGTGGTAAAAACAAAAGGAAATTACTAGGAGATATGAAGCTATACCTGGAAAGAAGATGAGCGTAACTATTTGCTGATCGGTATGAAGGAAGGTTCAAGTACCTCTTTTTATATTCCATATAATGAGATCCCGGAAAAGAAAGGACTCTCTACCTGCCGTGTATAAATCCTAAGATGCAGAATATTGATTTATCTGCTTGAAGACAACTGACGTGTGCCAGGAGGACTGCGCGCTTTGGTATTTCATTAAACGTGTCTTGTTCAAAGACCGAGCCGACCTATATTCTGGTAGCGCTTGTCAACTTTGCTTCATAAGTTTTGTCTTTGTCTATCACCATCTAGTACTTACCACACAACAATGTCACTGTTACGTGCTAAGCAGGGGACTTAATGTTGATGGTGGTTTTTAGTTCAGGGCTAAAATTATAAAACCCTGTATTTAATGTACCGTCTGCAAAAGGACTGAGCCATTTAAAAGTAATGAGCGCCCGGGCCTCTCTACTCACACATGTATTGAGCAATTCAGTATATTTATTCAGAATGGTGCATGTAGCAACAATCCCAAACATTCTGTAAAACTCTCTCCTGCATTACTCATTAGTGTATGGTTTATTGAGTATTGTACTATGCTATGTTCCCCAGCTGAACCCTTAGTATTGATATGACATGACAATTAGTGTTCACTCGCATTATGGCCTTGCCATGGTATCTTTGATCAAAATGGCCAAGGCAGTATTTGCCAAGATACCGTTGTGCCGCGCTACCTAGTCGTGAGCGCCACTTAGGGTTTTGATATGCCAAACCCTAATTTTGACAGGTCCATTATGCCGCCCCATGCTAAATAGCATCACCTAGGCATTAAGTTCGATGTGGCAACTAGAGCTAATATCATTAAGCAATATTTGGATCCAACACTAATATGCCAAGATGTAGCAGGCGCCAATTTGACCGCTACGCCATTGGTAGGCGCCACCTTGCCATTACGCCATTGGAAGGCATCACCTCGCAACTTAGCCATTAACAGGCGCCACATTGCCATTGTTCCACTAACAGGCGCCACATTGCCATTGTGCCTCTAACAGGCACCACATTGCCACTGTGCAGGCGCCACTATGCCATTATGCTGCCTAGCTTGCGTACGATTGGTTAGAATAACTAGGTCTTGCACATTAGACCCACTCAGTAACTTGTTGCACATTTTCCACGAAACACTCGAGACATAAAACATGTCACAAACTGGGGGATACTCATCAGGGGATTTGTCTGGCGGTTTATAGCGTGCGGCGTGCAATGCGCCCATTACAAGAAAGTGTCAGGAAAGAGCGGACGGTTAAATAGCAGTAAGAGGATAGTGGGTGTAAGGCTGACCAGTTTTCCCTCACAATGGGAACGTGATGGTAAACCGCTTCTACACAACCCCACTTCTCCACTTCCCACGGGATCAAGGGTGCTCAATGACTTGTATAAATAGGTTTTCAACCTATTTCAACCGACAACAGAGTTTTGGTTAACAACACAGTATCCAGAAAAATATCAAGAACTTATAGTTTACATTCCGTAAGCCAGTTCCATATTCTGATACAAGTCATAAAACAACCACACCCTCAAAATTCAATATTTTAATCTCAACACCTTCTTCGCTTCCCTCCCTAAGATCAACCCTTCTCCTTCATTTTGTGACCGAAGCAAGACTGGAACGACCATTTCTTGGTTTAAGCCAGTATTGTACAGATTGATCTTTCGAATCTAAAGTACTCCCGTGCAGTGCATTTGTTTGGGGGTTTGGATTCGTTTCTCATCAACACACCCAAATTTACCAAAACCAGCAGAATCAGTTTTTACCCAAAAACACTCGTAAGTTGAGGATAATCATTACTGTGGACGAAGTAACTACTGTTCATGGTGTTCCTCTGGACGTTGTAATTAGTTCTGTAGTTAATAGTGTTGAGAATGATGATGTTCCTGCTTATGCTGATGTTCTTCTAGGTGTTCCTCTAGACGCTGTAATTAGTTCTGTAGTCAGTAGTGTTGAGAATGCTGATGTTCCTTCTTATGCTGATGTTCCTACTTTGAATGCTGATGTTCATGCTTCTATTATTTAAACTACTGCTAAAGATCCTGATGTTCCTTCGTGCTCAAACTATTATGTTGATGAGACACTAGAAGATTCTTGCATACCATATATGCATGAGGATCCAAAAGTTAACAAGCATGTGGAGCCTGATGAAGCAGAAAATGGCAAATCTGAGGATGACAAGGCACCCAAGCCTTCTGGTTGGAGTGATCACCTTCATCTTTGCATTGCGAGAAGAATTGTTTGAAGATATGGGGGATGGTTCATTTGATATGTTTTTTTTTGTTGATAGGGTTTGATTTATCGATTTCATTTTGTGGACGCTTTTGAAGTTGTTTTCATTTCTTGTTTCATTTGCTAATTTTGTCATTTAGGAGAAGGTGATGTTTATGAATTCTTTTATTATTTAGGTATTGGAATCATGAAATAAATCAGATAATTATTTATAAGTTCATAGAGTTTACGGAATGCAATATACTCTTGTAAATTTATTTATGAGGTGTGCATGTCACCCTTTCTTTTGGAAAAATAAATATAATCAGTTGAAAGAACGGAGGAATGTAAAAAAATACAGTTGTTCCCCCATGTAAATAATAAGAGACGAATCAATTTATCATTTTAGGTCTGATCTTATTATCTCCTTGCCAATACTTTTAACAAAAATACGAGTTTGAAGAAGTAAAGGGATATTGAAAGAAAATTACTGCTATATGACGATGTTAATGATAATGACCTTTGCGTGGATTTGGATGAGAATGAGGAACCAGGATAATCTGACAAAGAACCAGACTCATCAAACAAGTTCTTTGCTTTTTTAAACAGTGTTTTTGATGTGTGAACTTTTGGTTTAGATATTTAGATACATAGCATTTTGTCTGACCATTTTGTTTTCAGTGGTGGTTGTATTTCTTTTTTTAAGTACTGCACTAGATGCAGGCTTTTTACGTTGATAGATAGGTTGACATTTATGTGATGAATGGTTGATCTTTCACGTTGAACTTTTATGTTTTCCGGAAATGATGAACATGAAAATGGATGGGTTTAGTTTCTTTCTCTTTAATAGCTACTGTATGATTAGAATAATACGTTTCCTACATAGGTGCCACTGATAATTCAAAATCATACGTTTCGTCCATAAACCAAGAATAATACAGGAGACAACCCAGCTTAAAATTATTAAGGAAATATTATTCGAAATAGGAAAGTATAATTCTTAATTTTTTTCTATGGCATCTTCTCGAGTTGGGTAGAGATAGGAAACTAAATTTCGAAAACTTTGGGAAACAATTTTATCATAACTGCCTACGATATATTCTCTCATAAAATAATGAAACTAACCGTATTGGTTACACATCAAAAATTTGAAAAGAAAAAAAAAACACCAAAAATCTTTTGTTAGGTGGGTGATGAAAATGAATTTTACTGGGAGGGATGATTTCAAAAGGAAAATCAATTCCCGCCTGATGGTTTGGTTAAATTCCAAAAAGAAAAAGAAAGTTGAGTTCGATCTACTTTCTTCCACGTTCAGTTTTTATTACTCGATTCATTCTCTTATGAAATCATAATTCTATTATTATCTCTAATCTTTACAAGGAACCTACCTCTTTAGACTCGGTCGTTGTTGCTGGTATTATTTCTACAACCTATTGTCGAATGAATATTAAATTTATGTTAGATTTTTTGTTTGATCTCATGGGATCAGATGTTAGATCTTATAGGTTTACTAGTTAAAGCATGATTAAGGTTTTTATTCTATTACTATCTCTAATCTTTACAAGGAACCTACCTCTTTAGACTCGATCGTTGCTGCTGGTTGATGTGAGTTTTAATTGTAGTAAAAATAGTGGTGAAAAGGTTCGATGCTCGAACTTGTGAAGGATTCTTTTAGACTCAAATTAACTAAAATAAAATTGTATCAAATTATAAAAAAGACACCGAGACTTTGGATTCCACCATTGACCAATTATTTGATAAATTCTAATCAATATTCATGCAATATTTTTCTATAAGTTGACTCTAATATTTTCCTCTAATTTGGTTCTTGAAGTAATAATTGTAAGCACGAAGTATGAAACATCAAAAGTATTAAAACCAAGCATGTCCCATCAAAACACTT
>JAJJMB010015988.1:1396480-1436277 GCA_023531105.1 Papaver atlanticum
AAAATAGAACGTGATATTTTAACCATTTTTCGCTTCCAATTCGAGTTCTAGCCACTTTGGATCCATTCCAACACCCTTACCTCGCCTGTTAGGTCCATAGGAACAAACCCAATCAAATTCAGCCCTTTAATCTCCCTAAAAATCGATCAAAAATCCATCCAAAAATCGTCTGTGAAAAAAAACGAATTCCCGCCAAAATTCTGTTTTTGAAAACGTGAAGAAATGTGACCTCCCCCTATCCAGTCCCGGTCTGTACTTAGCAGCTGCTTGGAAATGGGTTACCCCTTATCCAAAATGAGAGTCCGAATAGCAAATGTCCTCCCAGGAGCCTTTAGCAACTTTTCGAGCCAATTTTCCCGCAAAAGCCTATTCCTCCAAAATACACCTACAAGGGATAAAATACCAAAATTAGTACAAAAATGGGTACTAACACTATACATAAAAGAGATGAAAATAGACACATAAATGCGTCTATCACTGGTATTATTTCTACAACCCATTATCGAATGAATATAGGTTTACTAGTTAAAGCATGTGATTAGGTTTTTTTCGGCCGTATCAAAGAACAAGTTAATGGCAATCACGGGTTTGATTTCATTTGTTACAACAATAATGTTTTAGACTTAAGTTACATACATCAACTATTTTAAGATTTAGGTAAGGATCTTTTTTTTCATGTTACTTAATTAGGTTTTACTAGTTAGTTAGGTTTTACAAAATAAAACAAAACTTACCGATGCTAATTATTTTCTAGGGTTTTTGTTATTGTTTGTGTTGGATTTTGATTGAGAGTTAATAAATCTAATTTGATCGATGATGTTGTGTCAATCATATATATATATACAAGGCTTATCAAGACTTAATCATTTGAGTCTCTGTTACTTGGCGAGCCTATAATGTCTGTATTTTAATTGCCACTTTTAATAATACCATGTTGCTAGTTGGCCAATTTGACTATCATCTTCAAGATAAAAATAGATAATCATTATGTGGTGCTTTAGTGCTCTTGGCTTTTGTAACAAAAAGTTATATAACAGACCGTTTAAACGGTACCTTTCGCTTTGTGGATAACACAATAATCATGAGGAGATTTGGTGTTATCCAATGATATTTTAGGCTTAAGTTACATGCATCAATGAGTTCATGTTTGTTTTCTTTTCTTATAATAGAAAATAGGTGTAACACATGTTGCCTTTTCTGTTAGGTTTAGCTAATATTTTCCAAAATAAGCTTAAATTCCTAACTGAGATGCACGTACCTGCACAGTTTATGTTATGGGAGAAGATGATGATTACAACATGTCCCAAGAGGATGACCAATGGATCGAACTAGAATATGAAGGGGATAGTGATGAAGACACAATAGGGTTAGATGAGAATGATAATGACATTGTGCAAGAAGATGACGAAGATGATGAAAATTTTATAACCACTGGTAGATATGAAGAAGCAACTGGTAATGTTCGAAATCTTGTACTTACTTGTTTTTACTAAAACATCACATGGTTTCATATGTTGCTTCCGTTATTTCCAAAGTCAGACGATTCTGAAAATGATTTTGAAGTGGAAGAATAAATAGAAATGGAAAAAGCTGCAGAAGCAGAAAAGCATCCATAAAACGAAGACCCTACAACAAAGTATAAAAAAGAGAGGGGAATGACAAGAATGTTGAAGCTGAAAAGAGACTTCTCGAAATCTAACGCCGAAAAACGGGAATTGGATTTTGACAATATGCTTAGACCTATTGGTGGCAATAGAAATGAATTCAGTAGTTACCTGCGCTATTTGGCCCGTAGTTTTGTTGGCATAGAACATTTAAGTTGGAAGAAAGTCCCTCCAACAACAAAATAAAATATGTGGGTGCAACTTATGGTATGCATCTGCGGTTATCAATTCGTTGTTTTTCTTGTCTAATTGTGAGTCTGTGATTAACATACATTAGATGTTATTGCAGCTTTATTTTGATGTGCCCCAGTGGATGAAGGGAGTGATCATGAAGCGTCTAGCTGTTCAACTTCGGGACTTCAGAAGGAAATTGTACAACAATCATGTATTACCCTGGAAGGACATGCCGGACCTACTAAGAACTGTTCCCAAAACATACAAAACGATAGTGGACCAAGAAAATTGGGACAAGTTCCTTGAATATATAAAATCTCCCGAATTTAAGGTATGGAATACATATTTATTTTTCTAATTTGTGTTTCGTTCTTATTGTCTATCCTAGCATATTAGTGAAATTATTTTTTATTTCCTCTGCAAGTTAAATTCGGAGAAAGGAAAAGAGGCAATATCACAATCCAAGTTCCCACATCGGACGAGGCGAGGAGGATACACGGGATTAGAGAAAAAAATAGTAAGTCTGTTGTCTTATTTATTATACACTGCACAGTAAAACCGGCCGTATCAGATAGTGTTTCATTGACCTTCTGTCTTATATGTCGTGTTGTGTGTCTCATATACGCAGAAACTTATAACGGTATAGGGATGTGTCCTCTTACACCATTCGGTAATTTTGTCACATTAGATGCTTTGGAATTGATTTTCTGTTTTACACAGTTAATATCTGTGCGGATGTAAATCCATACTTGTTTTTGGTAACTACTAGGTCCAAAGGGGAGATGTTGCCAAAGAAGATCTTTCCGACCGGTGCTTCATGTGGGCAAAAGCATGCGAAGACAAAAACGGAATTGTACCGGACGATTTTTTCAGGGAGAAGACATCTGAAGTTGTGAGAAAACAGAAACTTCCCATTCCTCATGTTTTTAACCAAAGTAAGTGCACAAGGTTTAAATAAGAATTTAACACATTATTTGAACAGGAAGAGATGCGGAAGATGATTCGAGAGGGAACTCAAACGGTTGGTCATAACGAGGATGCCCTAACACTTGCGATCTTCCCGGATAAGGGTGGACGTGTCAAAGGGACTGGCTTTGGAGTGACAGCAACCATTTACTTTCAAAATGGAAGAAAACCAAGACAATCCTCGAAAGAGAATGATGAACTGCATGAAAAGATGAAAGATAAGGAGAAAGAATTAGAGTCTACTAATACTGCATATCAGAGATTAACAGATAACTTCATATCTCGAGGAATCAACTTTGCGAACATTTTGAGCAACAGTATCAGCAAGTCTGGAGGATAGGTAAGTGAACTGAGTTTTTATTAGATTGTGTAACTTTTTAAAAAAATTGGCAGACAGTATCTAATTTTTTCTAACAATGTGTTCAACTACAGTCACATAATGTAGGACCTAGCAACGCCTCCTATCGATCTAAGAATAAGATAAGTTCAAAATCAGTTAAGAAACTTCCAAAAAAACATGGGAAATCCGGTCCGGAGAAAGCATCTGAAAGCATGAAAGGGTCCGCGAAGCGGGACTCTCCTTGTACTAAAACGCCGAAAGTTTCTACTGAATCCCTGGCGTCTTTAGTATCAAAAAAAGAAGTCTCTGTCTCCTCCATCCACGGGGGAATCTCAGAATGTGCGATCTGAAAAAGTAACAATTGATGTATAGTTTTCCAACGCATTTAAATTTTTAATCTTCCATTTACTATCTCTCATGCGCCATGTGTTTCTATAGGGCATAGGATGCAAACTTTGATCTGGAGAAAAGGACAACATCGTTGCCATTGGTAGAGATTACTCTACAAAGATGGAAGTCTTTAAATTGAAGTCAGGAATTATTGGTTCAGTTGCATGCTACAACGTCTGGGTTGGTGAAGTACTAAATGAAACCATCAAATTACCCGTAGGCAAATCTGGGATAAAAACTTTAAAAGATGTTGGTGATGCTGAAATTTGTTGGCCATTAAGTCAAATCATCTTGGATCAAAAGGTTGGTTGCTTGGATTCTTTGCTTTATTAACTCATTGGATATGTTTTTACAAAAACAAGTTATATATATATATATCATGTTTGATATTAGAGACGAATATGCTATCAGCTATATGAATTACGGACGTTAGTGTATATTTTAGAGAACCTTATAGACCGAGATATGTGGTTAGCTATTTGATTATGAGTTAGTTGTGCAGTGTGCTTAAATGGTTTCACTGCAAAAAGAAGGTACAACTTTTATTTCAATTTGCTACATAATTGTTGGGTAAATATTTTATCATTGTCTTGACATGACAACCATTCACGTTGGACTTTGGTATATTTGTTATACGAATCTAAATATCACTCTACTGATGCAGGTAAGTCAACCAAAACATTCCGAGGCTGTGAAATCACTGGCTCTACTCAACCAAAGCGAATCTCGTATTGCAATATCTGAAAAATTTCTGAAGGTATGTGTTTTAAACCAGTTACATGATCTTAAGATCATATGAGTCTCAAATATGCTATCAACTATATGAATCACTGATGCTAGGGTGTATTTTGGAAAACCTTATAGACCGATATGTGTTACCTATTTGATTATGAGTTAGTTGTACAGTGTGTCATAATTCAATGATTGTATATTTGTTAACTATTCAATTCATCTGTGTCTTCGCATTCACGGTGGAATTTGGTATATTTGTTACTCGAATATGGAATATTACTCTACTGCTGCAGGTAAGTCAACAAAATTCGGGGAAACATACTTTGGATGTGAAATCAAAAGCTCCATCTAATTAGAGCCAATCCGAGATCACGACAACTAAAGCAGTTTCTCCGGTATCTGTTTTATTTTTACATGCATTTAAATCTCAATTTGTTTTGAAGTTTTCGCTTGAAGATGTTTATATGCCATATATTTCCGCAGGGTAGAAGTTGCAACCTTTTTGACCAGAAAACGTCCTTGCTATAGGTAAAGCTTTTGATGTTAAATGGAAAACAACAATTACATGGAAAGGATGGGGTGGAGGTTGATTGCTACAAAATCCTGATTGAGGAAGTAATAAAGGAGAATTTTTTCTACCCGTACGATTTGCTGATATGGAAACATTAGGACAAACTCTTGGAAAAACGATTCCTTGGCCAAAGTGTGGTGTTCAGTTTAACGATCCTCCTAAGGTTAAGGTTAGTTGCTTGGCTTGTTTGATTTTTAAGTCGAATTACATAAACCAGTCTATCTAGTTCGTATTAATTACGAAGGATATATGAGACACAAAGATGATATCAATTATATGAATCACCGATCCAAGTGTAAATTAGAGAAATTAGAAAATTAGAAATATGTGTAACTTTCTGTTTTGGGGTAAAAACTGATTCTGCTGGAAATGGTAAATTTGGGTGTGCCGCCGAGAAACGAATCTAAACCCTAAAAAAATGCATTGCGCGGGAGTACTTTAGATTCGAGAGATCAATCTATACAATTCTGGCCTAAACAAAGAAATGGCCATTCCAGTCTTGCTTCGGTCACAAAATGAAGGAGAAGGGTTGATCTTAGGGAGGGAAGCGAAGAAGGTGTTGAGATCAGAATGGTTAACTCTGAAGGTGTGGTTGTTTTATGACTTGTATCAGAATGTGAAACTTTCCTGCGGGATGCAAGTTATAAGTTCTTTGGTGTTTTTATGGATACTTGTGTATGATAACCGTTGTTGGTTGAAATAGGTTGAAAACTTATTTATATCAGTCATAGTTGCACGCACCCTGATCTCATAGAAATTGGGAGTGGTTGAGTGATGGAGAAGTGGGATCGTATAGGATTGCGAAAACCACGTCTCCACTATGAGGGGAAGATTGGGTGGTTTCGTACCACTACTTCTCTATCATCACTAACTTCCCACCTTTCCTGACACTTTCTTGTAATGGGCGTGTTGCACGCCGCACGCTGTAGACCGCCAAATCAATACCCTGATGAACATCCCCCAGTTTGTGACATGTTTGATGTCTCGAGTATTTTCGTGGAAAATATGCAGCAGGTTGCTTAGTGGGTCTTGTTTGCAAGACCTAGTTATTTTGACCAATCACGCGCAAGCCAGACGGCGGGTGGTCATATCTTGCGAGTCAAATCATGAGACTTTGCTCAAGAAATAGCATGTAATGCTTTTAAGTCAAATAATTAAATTATTTGTGAAATCGATATTTATAAAACATCGTTTATAATCAATGCATGTAAAGTATCGCTTTTAAGAAAGCGTCTCAAAATTAATCGATGCTCGTAAAGCATCATTATGTAAAGCTCGTTCAAGTTAGTCGTGGAGCTTAATGTCTTAAAAGGAACGTGACCGACCATTTTTGAGAAGCTGCCAGGAGCCATTCGCACGCGCAAAAGGTAGGCCGGTCGGTCCTTATAGGAGAGTGACGGCTGGAGATCACGGCGACATCTTATTGGTCGCCTAAAATTAGATCTAGGCTGGTCAATTCGGCTAGCGAAGTTGGACGGCCGAGGTGATTTGCGGCAGTTTATGGCTGCTATTGAATTTATTAAAATTCTTAAATGCAGCGCCACTAGCCACTTTCGGGCGACCGTTTGGTGGCCATATAGGCAAGCCGCGGCTTGGCCGATTGCAGCTTATGGAAGAGGGGTGGCCGTTGATCATGGCCACATCTTGTTGGCCACCTAAAATAGGAGTTCGTCCGGCCAATTCTACTGGCGAAGTTGGACGGCCGAGATGATTTGCGGCAGTTAATGGCTGCCGTTGATTCAATTTAGGCTTTAAAAGCCGTGTGACCAACCCATTTTGGGCAAACGGTTTTTGATGTTGGCGGCATGCTGTGGACCATTCGACCGGTCAGCGCTATAGTCGGGCAACTAGTGAGCGTATTCGTGCCTTGTCGGCCAATTTGGCTGGCGAAGATGGACGTCCGAGATCATTTTGCGGCATCAATGTAATGCTGCTTAATAGAAATTTGGGTTTTGTAAGTCGCTCGACCAACTAACTTTGGGAAATCGTTTAGTTGCTCTGTTGGCGAGTTAGAAGGGCTCCGATTAGCCGGAGTATTAGTGGGCCCACCGGTGTGCCTGATGACGCTTGTCCAGTCGCGTCAGGGAGCGGCCAAGCTTGATAAATCAGCCGGCCAAAACGTGAGGCTGTGATCGTTTTGAGACTGGTATGGGCAACCTATGTCCAATTTCTTAAGGAATTAAGTGTGTCGACCAACCAACTTCCACTTTTAATTGAAAGTGCATGTGGCGCTTTTAAAGCAGTCTGATTGATCGATGGGAAAGGGGGTCGGCAAGCAGCAACGGGACCGCGCGGCCAGTGGTCTTCGTAGTAGCGTGTTTCTAGCTCGGCTATGAGGCATGAGTGTTATGGGCCCAGCCATCTATTCCCGTTCATGGAGAATTAAAGAATCCTTCTTATGGAAACTCTGTTCGTATAAAAAGGGGTATCAACCCTCTTCCATTTTTGTTGCTCATGTGGCTCCGTGCTTTCGTCTGTAGCAACCGGCTCCTCTTCGTCACTATTAGCAGCTCCATCACGAGCGTGCCAATAGTCGGCAGCGAGGTAAGTACATCTTGTTCTTTCTTCTTTTTGCAAGTATGAACTTTAGTTGTACGTATATCTTTCATGGTTTTAAAATTTCATCAAATCCTGAGTGAACTCCATCGATCCTCTCCGGAATGTGTAATAAGGTTCTGTCTCCAGAAAATGAGCATCCAACCTCTCCAGTGGGCTTAAAAAATTACCAAACTCCATTGCGCTCAATTGCAAGAGGCCTTGACTTTAAGTTGTTTGGTGTATGGACTGCTGAGTCGCAATTAAAATGTTCTTTAAACTCCTGAGCATTGACTGGCACGAAATTGTATTTAATCTAACTTTTTAGCTCATAGGCCTATTCTTTCCTTTCTGATTGCGATGATGATATGCTTTGAAGGCTTGTATGGGAAAAATATTTCGGAGCCGTCGAGTGAAGTAGACGATTTGAGAGGCGTTCCGTTACCGACGTGCTGCTATCAAGTCTTCGAGGAATTCGTTCCAAGCGACATCCTTTGAATCATCTTCTGAATCTTGGATTGTTGTATGGAATGGGATGCGATGAGCAGTCCCCCAGTTACACTTCTGTTTGGTTACTAGAGCTGTACTTTTTGAGACGGCTTGGGAATACAATTTGTTCTTGCAAGGAGTTGTAGATGCGTGCTAGATCCGATGGCGTGGCCGGATATGTGAAAATATCTCTGCGATGTACTTTTTGAGTCTTCGATGCACGTGTACGGCTTCATGTTGAGAAATTCCTGTGGCTCGTAAAGCTTTGACAGTGATGATACTGATATCAGCAATAACCTAGTTGAGGGACGTGAAGGCATCCTGTGCTGGCAGTCCCCAGATGTAATTATCCTGAGCCTATTTTCTCCTGAAAGATGTACTTCCATAGCATTTGGTAAATTTTGAAATCCACTGGAGAGGTTAGATGCTCATTCTTCTGGAGTCAAAACCTTATTACACATTCTAGAGAAGATCGATGGTACTGTTGGGTGGCTACATGCGCAAAATAGAAAAGAGCAGCTACCTTGAGTTCTCTTGGCTCGCCTTGCTGCTGATTATAACTATTGGAGATTGCTTTGTTGCCATTTATGCCGCTAACAAAGAAAGTCATTCACACCGAGCTAAATGTCCAAGTTTGATCAACTACTCATGGATATTACACTCACAGCTAAAATACGAAGACATGATGAACTTACCTTGCCGCTGACGATTGGCACGCCTATGATCGAGCTGCTGCAAACGAATACAAGAAGCAGACGAGCGAATAATAAAAGGGGAGGAACTTAGCACGCCCTTTTATATGCATAGCATTTTTGGAATTCGAGTAGAGGATGTTTTTCCTTTTGGACCATGCACGGAAGAAGGCAGCTGGTCCAGCGGCGTCAACACTCTATGGCACCAACCTCCATGACCAAGCTAGCAGTGCGCCAGCACGAGGAACACCAGCCGCTCAACCTGCAATGCTTTATGGCCAGGCCAGATGCTCAACCTACAACGCTCCGTGGCCAGGCCAGCCGCTCAACATGCAATACTCCGTGGCCAGGCCAGCCGCTCAACCTGCAACGCTCCGTGGAAAGGAAAGCCGCTCAACCTGCAAAGCTCCGTATCCAAGCCAGCCGCTCAACCTGTAGCGCTCTGTGGCAAAGCTAGCAGTGCACCAGTACGAAGATCACCAGCCGCTCGTATTTTCCTCCAAAGGTCGATCAAGATTTCCTGGTAATCCCCACATGCCTCGCCTTTTCAGTTTATTCTCGTCTGTCACCATCTAATGCTTACCTCGCAACAGTGCGACTGTTACGAGCTAAGCAGGGGACTTAATGTTGATGGTGGTTTTTAGTTCAGGAATAAAAATTGTAAAACCCTGCATTTAATGTGCCGTCATTCTGCAAAGAAACAGAGCCATTCGAAAGTGATGAATACCCAACCTCTTCACTTGCGCATTTATTGAGCAATTCAATATGTTTACCTGAAATTTATCCAGAATGGTGCATGTAGCAACAATCCTAGATATTCTGTAAATTTCGACATTCTGCCTGTATTATTCATTAATATAGGACTCATTGAATACTTTCTGTGCTGTGTTCCCCGGCTGAACCCTTAATATTGATATGACATGACAATTAGTGTTCACTCGCAGCTGAGTAGCATGAATTTCCCGAAGTATCGAGGTTAAGGTTTGCATAAAAGTACTCAGTCGGAAGGCATGCTTCTCTCTGGAAATAAATTTAAAGAACTCTATGTCAACACGCAGAATTCAATCAATTTTGTGATAATTAAAAACCTTCCAATATCAACCTAATTAATTTGCTAAAATTAGGTTTTTTGCGCCTTACGTAGTATATCAGACCCTACTGGTCGAAACTAAACCTAGGCAAACTAGGCAATTGATCCGCCATGGATTAGTAGGTGCAAAGTCCTACCCAAAATCAGAAAACAAGAAATAAAAGAGGAGCCGCGGAAAATATGAGCAACAACAAAAGGAGGTGTGGTCGTGCCATAGGCCATCCGGCGCCACCTCCAGATGGCCATGCCCCCATGCTACTTCCCGGACCTCCTCTTTCCCATCAACCAATCAGGTGGCTCTAAATCCGCCACATGCACATGGAATGTGGCCGGGCCCATACTTGTCGGCCCTCTTTCCTATCATCTAATCAGATCGCTTTAAATGCGCCACGCGCACTAGAGATGTGGACATGCCCTATGTTTGTCCGGCCCCTTTTCTATCGACCAATCAGGTCGCCCTAAACTCGCTACACGCGTTAAAAGGCCAAACCATGCCAAACGGCCACCATGCTAATTGGTTAATCAATTCCCCAAACTGCGCCAGTATGTTAATCAGCATGCCAACATGCCATGCTGTGGCAGCAACATGCCAACACGCCACTCCGCCGCAGCAACATACCAACGTGCTAACCCACTTTTTGTTCGTGGCCAACGCCATAACAGATTCCAGTCAGGGTATTCCGATCAGAACACGATTTTTGCTTTAGTGGCATTGGTCGAAACCCTAATTTTTGGTCGTGGCCCAAATTACGTCACTTTGGCCCCCACAACATGTCACGAGCCATGAGAGACCCAGGAAACCCTAAAAATGGCGCCATACTATGGCCACCCATGGCTATCCTTGCGCCTATGGTCGTTCCCATATTATGGCCTTGCCATAATTCCTTTGACGCGGCCATGGCACCCTCTGCACAAAGAATGTCACCGTGCCACGGCCACATGCCACACGCGCTAATTAGGGTTTTGGCATGCCAAACCCTAATTTAAGTAAGGTTGCTACGCTAACCATGCCAAATAATGCTACCTGGGGCATTAAATTTGATGTGGCAACTAGAGCCAATATTGTCAAACCATATTTTGATTCAGCACCAATATGCCAAGATATAACGACCGCGGCTACGCTAGGCGCTATTCGCACCACTATGCCACTGACATGTGCCAATCGTGCCACCATGCCACTGGCGCCACTATGCCATCACCAGGTGCCAACAGAATGTGGCCATAATCAACAGCCACCTTCTCTCATGAATTGCAATCTCAGCCGTCAAAATTCTCCACGGAATTGATCGGCCTATGGTAAGTCTTAAGTGACCAACCAAGACTAACCTAATAGCGTCACACGCCATTCTCCTGTGGCAAGTCTCCAAACTACTTGCCACATATGGCTATCCGCCACCTAGCTGGCATACAATTAGTCAGAATAACTAGGTCTTGCATACGAGACCCACTCAGCAATCTGCTACATATTTTCCATGAAAATACTCGAGACATAAAACATATCACAAACTGGGGAATACTCATCAGGGTATTGGTCTGGCGGTTTACAGCGTGCGGCGTGCAACACGCCCCTTATAAGAAAGTGTCAGGAAAGCGGGCAGTTAGTGGTGGCAAGAAGTAGTGGGTGTAAACTAACCCGTTTCCTTCATAGTGGTGACGTGGTTTCTAGCATTTACACATTACCCCACTTGTCCATCACTCAGCTACTCCCACTTCCTATGAGATCAGGGTGTGTTCAATTATGACTTGTATAAATAGGTTTTTACCTATTTCGACCAGACAACAGAGTTTGGGTTAACAACAACACAGTATCCATAAAAACACAAAAGAACTGATAGCTTACATTCCGCAAGCCAGTTTCAAATTCTGATACAAGTCATAAATAGTCACACCTTCAGAATTAACCATTCTGGTCTCAACACCTTTTTGCTTCCCTCCCTAAGACCAACCCTTCTCCTTCACTTTGTGACCGAAACAAGACTGGAACGGCCATTTCTTGGTTTAGGCCAGGATTGTACAAATTGATCTTTCGAATCTAAAGTACTCCCATGTAGTGCATTTGTTTAGGTCTAAATTAGTTTCTCATCAACACACCCAAATTTACCAAAACCAACAGAAACAGTTTTTACCCCAAAACAGCTGGTAAAGTGGTTGACGAACTGACGAAGGAGGCAATCCTTTGGATTCGTCACTTGTTGATCAATGGGCGAGAGTCGCACTTAATAGATCTGTATTGTATCCAAACTTTTGGCAGCCCATGCACCCCTTCCATAAGAAATTGGAAATCTAGAAACATCGAATATGACTTTATCGGCGATGTGGTTGTTGATGCACAGCTTCGTGCAGTCCTTGGGTAGGTGGCACTGAGTTCTGAGTAGGTGATATGGCAGGCATGATGTGGTTGGTATGTGTGGCTTGCTGAGGCGCGACTTTCCTCTTTGATTCTTCACTGACAACAACGCTTATGGATGGTTGAGCCAAATACTGCTTGTTGGTCATGCGCCTTCCAGACAAGGGGGTGATGATATCCTCACGCTACATCTTTGAAGAGTGGTGACCCTGTAACGATTTCTTGGTTGACCGTCTCTTCTGAGTTGAAGAGGTCCATGACAGTGAAGGGATTCCGTGTTGAGCCTCAGTCCCCAAGTGTGGTTTACGTGATTCTATCTTGTATGGTCGGTGGGTTGACCATGATAAAGACATCACCATCTTGCATCCATACTGGTGACTCTATTACTTCCTCCATGGGAAAATAAAATATGCAAAAGTTCGGATTACCTTTATCCGTAGTCGTTGTTGTTATGGTGAATCTCTGGATGGTATCAACAAATGAGCAGCAATTGTTCTTGGTAGCAACTGTGATAAGAAGAGACTGCGTTTTCATGGGAACAAAACAGGTTGGCTGGATCTTGGATGGCTACGGTCACTATCCTTGACAGGGGGAGCGGTGAATACGGGCACAAATCTTGGCAGGGATGAGTGGTGGATACAGGCACGGCAGGAAGAGGCATGGTGATGGTGGTCATGGGCTTTGGTAACCACGACCATGAATCTTGGATGAGCGAAGAAGCATAAGTAGTGGTAGCTACATCCACGAGCTTTAGGAGAGCATAGGCGGTGATGCTAGCCACGAACACAAATATTAAAAGGCTTTGATCGGCCGCTATGACCCAAAGGATGAGTTTCTTCCTTTCACATAAATTACATACGTGAGTTTTATTTCTCCTTCTATTATTTACCCTCTTTTATTTTCGGTGAAGCATCTCCTCCCTGATTCCCTACGTGCGGAAGCTCGCCTATTGTTGCTTGCCTGATACAACACGGTTAAGGGTTGCAAATATGTCTTGACGCTGCGCCTTGGAAAATTACAAAATATCACATAAATACTCCATCATGGACTGTACAGTTTTTTTGGACAGAGTCCCCAGAAATCATGCAGCTCCTGACGGGAAGAGGATCTCTATAAACTCCTTCAGTGCCTAATTAGAGTTCTCCTGCATCCACCTTCCTCTTGAAAATGCGCTTCAATTTATTGCAGTCACCGGTTGGGTGATTGACGAACCTATGGTAATTGCAATATTTGGGATTTTCCATTTCTTCCTCGGTTGGTGGACGTCTAAGAGGAGGTAGCTTGATAGCATCATCTTGAATCCATGCTTCTAGGAGTTCGATTACCTCTTCAATCGGAAATGGGAAGTTTAGAGCAGCCTCTCTAGTTTCTTGTTGTTGTCCAGGCGTTTTAGGCGCAGCCTTCCGGGTTTGAGTTGTCTGTTGCGCTGGTGTCGTACATTTAGGTTGTTGATAGCCGTTCCCCAGATGCCTTCTCTTTCCACCCTCACTAGTGATTGGCTGGAGGATGTATCTTTTATTGGAAGGACGCCTGCTTTCCTGAACATCTTTACGAGTTTCTTTATTCTGGGACGGTTCGGATCGGCTGAGTAAAGCAGCAGCGGATCTCTTAGAGGCTTCTGATGCAATATGGGAATTGATATTTTCCAAGAAGGACTCATATAATGAAATCACCTTTTCATTGCAAGGACTCTGATGAGAACGTGATAAATCCCACGAGTCTTCTTTCTGAGTTTGAGGAAAAATCTCTTGATCTTCATGAGAAGATAAGTTAGGTTGGTGGCTACCTTTCCATTCAACGTGACCATAGGCTTCATCTTCCCCACCAGGAATAGGAATATGAATCTTGGAAGAAGGACTACTACCATCAGTATTAATCCAAAATGAATTGTCGATAGAGTTTCCTCAAGAATGAATACGTGTTGGTTCCTTTGATAGTTGATCCGTGAGGACTTTCAAAAGCGTAAATACTTCGTCCTGCGTCTTGACAATAGTAGCTTGATTCCTGACAATATCATTTAGGATTTTCGTAAAATCGCGAATAATTGTTAAATATTGAGACTCCATAGCCTCGACAAGGGTTTTGAATGAAAGAACGAATTCAGGAATATCATGTGAAGTATTGTCAGTGTTAGGAGAAGTAAAATTGGGATTGAGGGTTTTTGAACCATTCCTAAGATCAGTCATCTTGAGAAATTTAGGAAATTAAAATGGAATTGGGAAAATGATTTTTGCATCCGAGAGATTAATCTCCCACTGTGGTCGCCAGTTATTTTGGGGTAAAAACTGATTCTGCTGTTTTTGGTAAATTTAGGTGTGTTGATGAGAAACGAATTCAAACCCTAAACAAATGCACTGCACGGGAGTACTTTTAGATTCGAGAGATCAATCTGTAAGACTCTGGCATAAACCAAGAAATGGTCGTTCCAGATTTAATTCGGTTACAAAGTGAAAGAGAAGGGTTGATCTTAGGGAGGGAAGCGAAGAAGGTGTTTGAGATCAGGATGTTGAATTATGAAGGTGTGGCTGTTTTATGACTTGTGTCAGAATATGGTTTCTGGCTACTTGTGTTGATAACCAAAACTCTGTTGTTGGTTGAAATAGGTTGAAAACCTATTTATATCAGTCATAGTTGCACGCACCCTGATCTCATAGGAACTGGTAATAGTTGAGTGATGGAGGAGTGGGATCGTGCAGGATGGTGAAAACCACGTCTCCACTATGAGGGGAAGACTGGGTGGTTTCATCCCACTACTCCTCTATCATCTCTAACTGCCCGCCTTTCCTGACACTTTCTTGTAATGAGCGTGTTGCACGCCGCACGCTGTAGACCGCCAGACCAATACCCTGATGAACATCCCCCAGTTTGTGACATGTTTGATGTCTCGAGTATTTACGTGGAAAATATGCAGCAGGTTGCTGAGTGGGTCTTGTTTGCAAGACCTAGTTATTTCGACCAATCACGCGTAAGCCAGGCGGCGGGTGGTCATGTGTGACGAATCAAGTCATTAGACTTGCCGCAAACAATAACATGTAACGCTATTAGGTTAATTAACTAAGTTATTCGTGAAACCGATACTCATAAAATATCGAATATATTTGATAAAAATCCTGAATGATATTGTCAGGGATCAAGCTATTATTGTCAAGATGCAGGACGAAGTATTTACTCTTTTGAAAGTCCTCACGGATTAATTATCAAAGGAACCAACATGTATTCATTCTGGAGGAAACGCCATCAACAATTCATTTTGGATCAATACTGATGGTAGTAGCCCTTCTTCCAAGATTCATATTCCTACTCCTGGTGAGGAAGATGAAGCCTATGGTCACGTTGAATGGAAAGGTATCCACCAACGTAACTTGTCTGCTCATGAAGATCAAGAGATGTTTCCTCAAGCTCAGAAAGAAAACTCGTGGGATTTATCACGTTTTCATCAGAGTCCTCGCAATGAAAAGGTGATTTCATTATGTGCGTCCTTCTTGGAAAATATCAATTCCTATATTGTATCAGAAGCTGCTAAGAGATCCGCTGCTGCTTTACTCAGTCGATCTGAACCGTTCCAGAATGAAGTAGCTCGTAAAGATGTTCAGGAAAGCAGACGTCCTTCCAATAAAAGATCCAACCTCCAGTCAATCGCTGGTGAAGGAGGAAAGATAAAAGCTCCAGAATCGGAACAACAACCCAAACGTGTGGCGCCAGCGCATCAGACGGCTCCACCCCAGAAGGCCGCGGCTAAGACTCCTGCACAACAACAAGATACTGGAGATGCTGCTCCAAACTTCCCATTCCCAATCTAGAAAGTAATTGAACTCCTGGAATTATGGATTCAAGATGATGCCATCAAACTACCTCCTTTCAGGTGCCTACCAACTTTGGAAGAAATGGCAAATCCCAAATATTTCCATTACCACGGGTTCGTCAATCATCCAACCAATGAATGCAACAAATTGAAGCGCATTATCAAAGAAAAGGTAGATGCATGAGAACTTCAATTAGGCACTGAAGGAGTTCGCAGAGACCCTCTTCCCGTCAGGAGCTGCATGATTTCTGGGGACTCCGTCTACAAAATCGTACAGTCTATGATGGAGCATTTATGTGAGATTCTGTATTTCTCCAAGACACAAGGTCAAGACATATTTGCAGTCCTTAATCATGTTGTATCAGGCAAGCGGATGTTTCCATCCAGGGAAGCCACTCCCAAACCCCAACCTCTCCTGGAAAGCGTGACTGATAGATGCAACTGGGGACTCCTAACCACCACTCACTTGAAGGATGTCGATTTCGACAGCACACTGATTGACGCGGCCTCTGATTTCAACATTGTCACCGTCAAGACTCTGAGAGCTGCAAAGATTTCAAAGAAGGAAGATGTTCACTACCCAACCATCATCAAAAACTCAGAAGGAGAATCCAGAGATGCTTACGGGTATATCAATCTCGAAATCAAGGTGGGAGATGCTCTAGCACATGCCAAATTTCATGTGGTTAAAGAGTACCCAAATTATGATATGATCCTGGGGCGCTCATGGATACACGATAACAAGGCCAAGCTATGAGTATGTCCTTTTCCAGTGTCTATACCTTAAAGTGTCTCCAACAAGCCGTCCAATACCGAAGACTATTTGTTGCCATATCAACAACTTGCGAATGCGACACAACTGCCTGAAGAGAGCGTATCAGCATTTGTTCGCAGATTCTGGACACAAGTAAGTCTTATTGAACAACCCTTTTTGAAACCAGTCACTCCTCCTTTCGTCAAGGCTTGGGGACTCGGTCCGACTATCAACCCAGCCGTCACTAGGAGATGTGAATGGGATGATGGTCCTTTCAAGTATTTTATCAAGAGTTTAGAAGCTGTCACAGTTAAAGATAAGGAATCAAGGAAAGTAATGGCGCAACGCCCAAACCCATTCCAAGTTGGAGATATGGTAGTTATGGCTCATCCTGCTCCATCCGATTCCAAATGAAGGAAAGATGAGCTATACCTAGTGGAGGAAATTACTTTGGGAGGTTACTTGTGACAGACCGGAAAATTACGTCTGGCACGCCTGGGCGCGCAGGCCATAACTCCCCCGATACGCCTTGATGAAGCTACAATCCGAGCCTCAAATCTAGGCAAATGCACGTTCATTCCCCTTTGCAAGCATGCTCATGGAGCATGATTCAGCTAACTTAGCTTCCACACCGTTCCAAACTTACCCTTGTCCACAAAAGGGTATAAGGCCATAGGGCCAAGGCCAATGCATCTTGCATGCATCACTGGCTTTTCCTCAACGTAGGAAATTCATCACTGAATTTCCTATCTAGCCGAGCAACCATCAACTACTTAGGCCTAGGCCGCTCTAAGCCTTTTGCCAATTCCCTACCTTACCACGCTTACCAACTTCGTATAGCTTGATAGGAAGTATGAGCATCCACTTGCTGGCATGCAACTAAGCCTCATCAAGCTTGGCCGCAATCATCTCTTGCATCGAGCTACCGAGCTTAGATGATATGAGGGGCCAAAGTGATGGACTGGCAATGCTGCAACTCATTGCGGATGCCTACGTACCCTTCCCTACTCTAAAGGGATCAAGCACAGACCGTAGTTCATCCACGAAGGGACAGCTACTTAAACCAACTCGTTTGTAAAGCCGTGGCTAAGCAATAATGGTAATGGCCTGGTCCGTATAGGCCGTTCCGTCAAAATGCATCCAAGTGATGCATATTCGGTCCACTGCATGTCATAGTGATACCATGCTTAATATGGTCCATTGGTAAGGCTACACAGCTATAAATGAGGCTTACACATCATTTATACTCTTTCGGCTAAGCTATGAAGCTTACTTGGTACATGGTCCGCATATGCACCTTCCACCAACTACCCCTCCCTATATATGTTTATTTGACATTTTTACAACTTTAATTAGGGGAGAAAAAATCATTCATCAACTCCAACTTTTACTATTCAAGTGCAATGATTGCGTACAATGATTGCGCATAATGATTGCGCACAATGATATCGCATAATGATTGCGCGACACTCGCTTCTGCCGTATTGCACAATGATTGTGCAATGTTTACTTGGTCATCCCTCTCTTGCCTAATGCATCATTTGATACGAGATTTGGCCCTTAGCCAAATGAAAAACATAATGCACCATTTTGGCGCGATATTGGCCTTAAGCCAATCCACCTTTACCAAGCAACGAAAGCTTTGGATGAAGCTTCATCTCGGGCCATGGCGCATCTTTTAGCATGCGCCATGCTAAAAACACGGGGTGTTACAATATTCACCCCTTTAAAGATTATCATCCCCGAAATTCAAAACAAAACTATTGTGGACAAACTCTTCGGTTTGGATTTCTTGAGAAAAAGTCTCATAGAAGATGCTCAGAAATCACGCTTTTTCAGTTCGTTATGGAACATCAATTAGGATTTTCTGAGCAAACGTCCCATACCGCATACTCAGGAATCCAAAAAGATTCCACAACATTACCAAGAATCTCAATTGGCCAGTTGCCAAAAGGATATCTCAACAAGGTATCCTAAATGTGCATCCCATACTACACACTCAGGAGTCCCTAAAGTTCACAAGGTTGATGTCAACAACATCTAGTACTGTGTGGAACAGGATCCAGTTGCCCACCGTCCCTGACGGTCATCCAAGTATCCACTCGTAAGTGGGATGCTAGCCGGGCCTGACAACGCACACCGTTGGCCAGTTTCCAACGTGTGGGGATGATCAGTCCTATTGTCTACCCATCGTCCCAGACGGTCTTCCGGATATCCACTCGTAAGTGGGGTGCTACTTAGGCAAGGCAAACTCACAGTACTTAAACAAGCTCAATTCGATTCGCAAAGTAACTAGTATAGCAGTTATAAACTGTTTCCGCGCAAAAGTTGGCCTACTCTCCAACTTTAAAATTTCCATAAAAGGAAGTACTCGCTTGATGAGTCAATTACTCACAGTTCTTTGAGTTTTCTCGAAACCTGGCGTAACACCCCATGTTTTTAGCATGGCGCATGCTAAAAGATACGTCATGGCCCGAGATGAAGCTTCATCCAAAGCTTTCGTTGCTTGGTAAAGGTAGATTGGCTTAAGGCCAATATCGCGCCAAAATGGTGCATTATGTTTTGCATTTGGCTAAGGGCCAAATCTCGTATCAAATGATGCATTAGGCCAGAGAGGTCTTGCCAAGTGAACATTGCACAATAATTATGCAATACGGCAGAAGCGAGTGTCGCGCAATCATTGTGCGAGATCATTGTGCGCAATCATTATGCACAATCATTGTACGCAATCATTGCACTTAAATAGTAAAAGTGGGAGTTGATGAATGATTTTTGCACCCCTAATCAAAGTTGTAAAAATGTCAAATAAACATATATAGAGAGGGGTAGTTGGTGGAAGGTCTATATGCGGATCATGTACCAAGTAAGCTTCATAGCTTAGCCGAAAGAGTATAAATGATGCGTAAGCCTCATTTATAGCTGCGTAGACTTACCAATGGACCATATTAAGCATGGTATCACTATGCCATGCAGTGGACCAAATATGCATCACTTGGATGCATTTTGACGGAACGGCCTATACGGACCAGGCCATTACCATTATTGCTTAGCCACGACTTTGCAAACGAGTTGGTTTAAGTAGTTGTCCCTTCGTGGATGAACTACGGTCTGTGTTTGATCCCTTTAGAGTAGGGAAGGGTACGTAGGCAACCACAATGAGTTGCAGCATTGCCAGTTCAGCACTGTGGCCCCTCATATCATATAAGCTCGGTAGCTCGATGCAAGAGATGATTGCGGCCAAGCTTGATGAGGCTTAGTTGCATGCCATAAAGTGGATGCTCATACTTCCTATCAAGCTATACGAAGTTGGTAAGCATGGTAAGGTAGCGAATTGGCAAAAGGCTTAGAGCGTCCTAGGCCTAAGTAGTTGACGGTTGCTCGGCTAGATAGGAAATTCAGTGATGAATTTCCTACGTTGAGGAAAAGCCAGTGATGCATGTAAGATGCATTGGCCTTGGCCCTATGGCCTTATACCCTTTTGCGGACAAGGGTAAGTTTGGAACGGTGTGGAAGCTAAGTTAGCTGCATCATGATCCATGAGCATTCTTGCAAAGGCGAATGAACGTGAATTTGCCTAGATTTGAGGCCCGGATCGTAGCTTCATCAAGGCGTATCGGGGGAGTTATGGCCTGCGCGCCCAGGCGCGCCAGGTGTAATTTTTCGGTCCGTCAAAATTGGTATCAGAGTCAGGTTCCGAGAAAACTCTAGTAATTGTGAGTAATGGACTCGTCAAGCGAGTACTTCCTTTTATGGAAAATTTGAAGTTGGAGAGTAGGCCAACTTTTGTGCGGAAACAGTTTTTAACTGCTATACTAGTTACTTTGCGAATCGAGTTGAGCTTGTTTAAGTATTGTGAGTTTGCCTTGCCTAAGTGGCACCCCACTTACGAGTGGATATCCGGAAGACCGTCTAGGATAGTGGGTAGACAATGGGACTGATCATCCCCACACGTTGGAAACTGGCCAACGGTGTGTGTTGTCAGGCCCGGCTAGCATCCCACTTACGAGTGGCAACCTTGATGACCGTCAGGGACGGAGGGCAATTGGATCTTGTTCCACACAGTACTAGATGTTGTTGACATCAACCTTGTGAACTTTAGGGACTCCTGAGTGTGTAGTATGGGATGCACATTTAGGATACCTTGTTGAGATATCCTTTTGGCAACTGGCCAATTGAGATTCTTGGTAACGTTGTGGAATCTTTTTGGATTCCTGAGTATGCGGTATGGGACGTTTTCTCATAAAATCCTAATTTATGTTCCATAACGAACTGAAGAAGCGTGATTTATGAGCATCTGGTATGAGACTTTTGCTAAGGAAATCCAAACCGAAGAGTTTATCCACAATAGTTTTGTTTTGAATTTCGGGGAAGAAAATCTTTAAAGGGGTGAATATTGTAACACCCCGTGTTTTTAGCATGGCGCATGCTAAATGATGCGCCATGGCCCGAGATGAAGCTTCATCCAAAGCTTTCATTGCTTGGTAAAGGTGGATTGGCTTAAGGCCAATATCGCGCCAAAATGGTGCATTATGTTTTTCATTTGGCTAAGGGCAAAATCTCGTATCAAATGATGCATTAGGCAAGAGAGGGCTAACCAAGTGAACATTGCACAATCATTGTGCAATACGGCAGAAGCGAGTGTCGCACAATCATTGTGCGAGATCATTGTGCGCAATCGTTGCACTTGAATAGTAAAAGTGGGAGTTGATGAATGATTTTTTCTACCCTAATCAAAGTTTTAAAAATGTCAAATAAACATATATAGGGAGGGGTAGTTGGTGGAAGGTGCATATGCGGACCATGTACCAAGTAAGCTTCATAGCTTAGCCGAAAGAGTATAAATGATGCGTAAGCCTCATTTATAGCTGTGTAGCCTTACCAATGGACCATATTAAGCATGGTATCACTATGCCATGCAATGGACCAAATATGCATCACTTGGATGCATTTTTACGGAACGTCCTTTACGGACCAGGCCATTACCATTATTACTTAGCCACGGCTTTGCGAACGAGTTGGTTTAAGTAGCTATCCCTTCGTAGATTAACTACGGTCTGTGCTTGATCCCTTTAGAGTAGGGAAGGGTACGTAGGTAGCCGCAATGAGTTGCAGCATTGTTGGTCCAGCACTTTGGCCCCTCATATCATCTAAGCTCGGTAGCTCGATTCAAGAGATGATTGCGGCCAAGCTTAATGAGGCTTAGTTGCATGCCAGCAAATGGATGCTCATACTTCCTATCAAGCTATACGAAGTTGGTAAGCATGGTAAGGTAGTTAATTTGCAAAAGGCTTAGAGCGGCCTAGGCCTATGTAGTTGACGGTTTCTCGGCTAGATAGGAAATTCAGTGACGAATTTCCTACGTTGAGGCAAAACCAGTGATGCATGCAAGATGCATTGGCCTTGTCCCTATGGACTTATACCCTTTTGCGGAAAAGGGTAAGTTTGGAACGGTGTGGAAGCTAAGTTAGCTGCATCATGCTCCACGAGCATTCTTGCAAAGGCGAATGAACGTGCATTTGCCTAGATTTGAGGCCCGGATCGTAGCTTCATCAAGGCGCATTGGGGGAGTTATGGCCTGCGCGCCCGGGCGCGCCAGGCATAATTTTCTGGTCCGTCACATTACTGCAGGCTCATCAATACTGACAAGCTAGAAGGCGTAGTAATACACGCCCGGTGGCTCAAACCCTTCAATACCTAAGATTTCGCGCCGCCCTATCCTCCAAAATTCGTTTTAGTGTTTCCTTTGGCAATTTCCCTTTTCATGCAATATTTGTAATTCCTCCAAAATGATTGAACTGTTTGCATTCATAATTAGGGTTTCAATTTGTCAGTTAATCTAGTATCATTTCCCTTTTAGAAATCTCTTTACTCCTGAATCATCTCAAGGAAAAGTCTCGAGTAACCCAAACCCTCACAAAACCATTACCCATTAATTCGAAACCAGAAAAAATCAAACCATGCAAGAAATGTCTCATATCTTTCAATATACCGAATTGGGGAATATGTAAAGGAAAGCACAAGATCATCAAGCAGCGGCACATTCTTTTGGAAGCAAGCATCTTTCGCATCCGAAGAGCAGCCTGCTTCAACCTTCACCTGACGAGATTCCTATAAGAAGTTTTGTTGCCTACATTTTTCCGGATTTCGGGAATCCCCTTCACGGAACCAATAAGCAATGAATTTGAAGTCAGCACACATAACACTCCCGGGTTGCAACTACTTCTTTAGAAACGGCGCATCGAATCACATTACACGCGCCATTAATTGGAGATGAAGCCTCCTCACCTAACAAGCATGGATTTTAAAATTCTTAGTCTATGGAAATGCGTCCATGCTTCTACACACCTGGCTTTTGGATTTCTTAATTCGTGACAATGCGTCCATGCCTAGCCAGCACGCCACAAATATTCAAGAAGCATGTAGTCTTCACCGAGGATTATCAAACATAAGAATGAGAAGAACTTGTTTTTCGAAATCAAGGGTTAATGGCGCCCTCACTGGAGTTCTCTCCAGAAGCCGCTTCAATGTTCTTAGGGAGGGAAACGAAGAAGGTGTTTGAGATCAGAATGTTGAATTATGTAGGAGTGGATGTTTTATGAATTGTATCAGAATGTGGAACTGGCTTGCAGAATATAAGCTATCAGTTCTTAGTGTTTTCTGGATACCTGTGTTGATAACACTTGTCTTGTTGAAATAGATTGAAAACCTATTTATACAAGTCATCGAGCGCACCCTGATCTCATAGGAAGTGGAGGCAGTTAAGTAGTGGAGAAGTGGAGTTGTGCGAAAGATGGTGATCATCACGTTTCCATGAGGGAAGGTTGGTCACCCTTTCACCCACTACTCTCTCTGTTAACTGTCCATCCTTTCCTGACACTTTCTCGTAATGGGCGCGTTACACGCCGCACGCCGTAAACCACCAGACCAATACCCCAGTGAACATCCCCCAATTTGTGACACATTTGATGTCTCGAGTATTTTGTAGGAAAATATATACAGCAGGCTGCTGAATGAGGCAATTAATGAGACTCGTCGTTTGAAGTAGCATATAGTGCTTTCAGGTCAAATAATAAAATTATTTGTGGAATCAATATTCATAAAGCATCGTTTATAATTGATGCAAATGAAGCATCTCTTTTAAACAAACTGCTAAAAATAATCGATGTGCAGGAAGCATCGTTGTTTTAGAGCTCGTTTAAATTAGTCGCGAGTTGAATGTCTTAAAAATAACGTGACCGGCCACCTTTGGGAGATCGTTTGTGAACCCTATGAGCAAGCCACAACTTGGCCGATAGCTCCCTTTGGAGGAGGGATGGCCGGTAATTACAGCATTACCCTGTTGGCCTCCTGAAAATAAATCTAGACCATCCAAATAGGCTAGCAAAGTTGGATGGACGAGATGATTTGCGGCAGTTACGTACTGCCGTTGATTGAATTTACGGTTTAAAAATCCGTGTGGCAAACCCTACTTAGGATAATCGATTCAAGGCACTGGACATTGGTTTGAGCAGGCCGATTAGTCAGATGCAAAGGCGAGCTGCCGGTGCTCATGCTGACATCTATTGGATCGCCTGAAATTGGATCCAAGCCATTCAATGTGGCTGGTGAAGATGGATGGACGTGATCGGTTTGCGACAGTACCACGCTGCCACAACAAAAATTAGGGTTTCCAAAACAAAGCGATTTGATGCGCTCTTAGATTGCCATGAGCAAGTCGATCGACCAGGTGTTGATGGTGGTTTTTAGTTCAGGGCTAAAATCGTAAAACCCTGTATTTAATACGCCTTCATTTTGCAAAGAGACTGATCCATTCAAAAGTAATGAGTGTTCATACCTCTTTACTTACATATGTATTGATAAATTCAACATATTCATGAAATTTATCCAGAATGGTGCATGAAGCAACAATCCCAGATATTCTGTAAATCTTAACCTACTGCATTATTCACTAATGCATGGCCTGCCTAGTATTTTCCTATGTTATGTCCCCAGACGAACTCTCAATATTGGCATGACATGACAACTAATGTTCACTCGCAGCGGAGTAGCATGAATCTCCCGAAGTGTCAGTATTGAAACCTGCATGAAAACACTCACGTAGGCTACACCACTCTCTGATAAGGAGATTTTCATGTCAATGCGCTTTTTAATTAAAAGATGGAACGATAGAAGCGTTTAAATTCCTTAAGAAAACCTAGACTGTCCATGTCAGTCTTAAAAAAGGAATCACGGCCACACGACTTGGCAAGTCGATTCAACAAGCTTAGCCTCTTCCCGATCGAACTAGGCAATCTCCATGACGTCAACCGGCGGGTCCACTAGCATCCTAGCCAATCGGATTCACTCTAGTTCACCCGCAACGCCCTTGAACGTTAGCCAGAACATGGGTGATCGCGCTGTTGAAAAGGGAGCTCAAACGAGCTAAGACCGACCATAACGGTCTTAAATTCATCACATACGCCCAACTTCGCTAGCCCAGTTGGACGGTTTAGATCTTCCTTCGAACGATCCAAAAGGTGTTGATGTATTCACCGGTAAACCAACTACATCCCTAATTGATCGACATGCACATGGAAAGCCAAGAGCGCATCAAACCGATCGCTCAAAGTAGGGTAAACGCGCTGTTTCGGAAACCCTAAAGTCGCGTTGCGTAAGTGCGCTTCTATCGCAAATTGATCACAACCATCCATCTTCGCCGGCCAAATCGAGTAGCTTAGATTCAATTTTAGGCGTCTCTGAAGATATCGGCGTGCTCACTGGCAACCCACCTTTGCACATGGCCGATCGGCCTGCTCAAACTAGCGCCTAGCGCTTTCAATCGATTAGTCAAAATAGGGTTAGCCACACGGATTCTAAACCCTAATTTAAATCAACGGTAGTACGCAACTGCCACAAATCATCTCGTCCATCCAACTTCGCTAGCCTAGTCGGATGGTTTAGATTTATTTTCAGACGTCCAACAGGGTAACGTTGTGATCACCGGTCATGCTACTTTTTTAAGACGTTCAATTCGCGACTAATTTGAACGAGCTCTAAAACAACGATGTTTCTTGCACATTGATTATTTTCAGCTGCTTGTTTAAAAGCGATGCTTTATATACATCGATTATAAGCGATGTTTTATAAATATTGATTTCACAAATAATTTATTATTTGACCTAAAAGCACTATGTGCTGCTTTTAGCGGCGAGTCTCATGACTTCACCCATTTTCTCGAGACATCAAACATATCACAAATTGGGGGATGCTCATTGGGGTATTAGTCTGGCGGTTTACAGCATGCGGCGTGCAACACGCCCATTACGAAAAAGTGTCAGGAAAGGATGGAAAGTTAACAGCAATGGGAGTAGTGGGTGAAAGTGTGACCAATTTTCCCTCGTAATGGAAACATGGTGATCACCACTTTTTACACAACCTCACTTCTCCACTACTTAACTGCCTCCACTTCCTACAAGATCAGGGGTGCGCTCAATGACTTGTATAAATAGGATTTAAACCTATTTCAACACAGAACAGAAGTGTTATAAACACAAGTATCCAGAAAACACCAAGAACTGATAACTTACGTTCTGCAAGCCAGTTCCACATTATGATACAAGTTATAAAACAGTCACACCTTTATAATTCAACATTCTGATCTCAAACACCTTCTTCGCTTCCCTCCCTAAGATTAACCCTTCTCCTTCACTTTGTGACCGAATTGAATCTGGAACGGCCATTTCATTGTTTAGGCCAGAGTCTTACAGATTGATCTCTCGAATCTAAAAGTACTCATGTGCAGTACATTTGTTTAGGGTTTGAATTCGTTTCTCATAAAAACACCCAGATTTACCAAAAACAGCAGAATCAGTTTTTACCCCAAAACAACTGGCGACCACAGTGGGAGATTAATCTCTCGGTTGCAATCTCAAGCTTTAGCAAAGATGGTTTGTCTTAGGGCTAATTAAACCACGTCAAATCCTGGCCAGAACCCCTCAAATGGTTATGTTCCTCACATTCCTTCGAGCAATTTTGGTCACAATGAACTTTCGTATTTTACTACCCCCTTTGTCTTAGTTGATTCAATCGATGGAGAAATCCAAACTCTGGCTGAACTAGCACGGAGACAAGAAATTTTGTCAAGAAATGTGGACCGGCTGAAGGGAGCAATTGACAACCTGTTTACCTGCCTGATATACGTGACAAGGATTTTAGGAGCATAAGTGGTGGAACGTCCAGATCTCTCGACGGATGATCGTCCTCAAGTCAACATTTTCACTACCAATCAGAAGCCGGTGGACCAAGAAATGGCTTCTCTAGTAAAAAGTTTATGCAAACTTCTACACCTCTCGAAGGATCAACGAGCAGAGACATTTGCTGCAATCAAATAGATAGCTCTAGATACGCATTTGGCTCCTTTGCATCCAGAAGCCACAAAAACATCAGAGATGTCCGTGAATAATGTTACGTTTATTGAAGACGGCATGATGGCAGAAGAGGGTCGTAACAGAGCCCTACATGTTACTGCGCGCATTAAGGATTCTGAATTTAAAAAGGTTCTCATCGATACAGGAGCATCCTCGAATGTTATTACTCTTAAAACTCTCAGGACAGCCAAGGTTTGACCAAACAAAGTTGTGCGGCAGCCTACCATGATGACAGATTTCGAAGGAAAACAACCCAACACGTACGGGTACGTTAGTCTTAATCTATCATAGGACCTGTCTAATCGAACGTAAAATTCAAAGTAATAGAGAGGGAGCCGGACTATCACATGATACTGGGAAGGCCATGGCTTCATGATAATAAGATCATCCCCTCAACATATCACCAATGCCTGAAAACTGTGCTGAACGAAGAAGTCATTCGCATTCCTGCGTCATTGTCTCCTTATGCACAAATTTGTAGCGTGGTTCGAGCCAAAGGAAAATCCATGAGATTCATCAAACAAGGTTTGCTGCACTCCACTCCCCACATAGGTGTCGATTAAGGAGGAAGACCGGCTTGCATCGCTGAACAGAGAGACCAAGTCTCACGGCGCGCCTCTGCTGACGGGACACGCTAATCCTTCTTCATCAAGTAAAGTCTTAGCTTGTTCTCATACCAAGAGGGAACGGACTTTTGTGGCGAGTCGTGAACAAAAAGGGAAAACTGTATACTGGCGAGCGCTGTTAGCAATTAACAGCGGAGACTGTTACCCAGTCTCTCCGCCCAATGGAATGCAATAATAACGACAAGCTGCAAGAAGAAGTGTCAGATGCTCCGCGACAGTTGTAGGATGGCACCGACTCCACGACTGATGAACTCGAAATCGTCAATGTCGGGGATGAAGACTCTCCAAGGCCTATCTCCATAAGTTAGGCTCTATGTGCAGACGAACACATAAAACTTGTGAATCT
Source organism: Papaver atlanticum (assembly GCA_023531105.1). Classification (NCBI taxonomy): domain Eukaryota; kingdom Viridiplantae; phylum Streptophyta; class Magnoliopsida; order Ranunculales; family Papaveraceae; genus Papaver; species Papaver atlanticum. The sequence continues at coordinate 1,424,405 of JAJJMB010015988.1, forward strand.
TCTTAAGGAGTATCAAGACATATTCGCATGGACATATGAGGAAATGCCCGGTTTAGACGAAAAACTGGTCACTCATCATTTACATATAATACCTGGATCCAAGCCAGTCAAACAATCTCCAAGGCAGTTCAGACACGATGTGGAGGAACAAATCAAGATTGAGATTCAGAAGCTACTGGCCGCAGGTTTCATCAAGCCCATTCACCATCCTACCTGGTTAGCCAACATGGTTCCCGTAAAGAAGAAGAACGGTCAAATTAGGTGCTGCGTTGATTTAAGAGATCTGAATAAATATTGCCCAAAGACGATTTTCCCCTTCCTAACATCGACATGCTAGTAGACGCTACCAGTGGACATGGTATGTTCTTCTTTATGGATGGATACAGCGGCTACAACCAGATAAAAATGTATGAGCATGACGCAAGTAAGACAGCTTTTCAAACCCCACTCGGAAACTTTTATTATACTGTGATGCCCTTAGGTTTAAACAATGCTGGTGCTACCTATCAACGCGCCATGACCGCGATCTTCCATGACATGGTGCACAAGAAAGTTGAAGATTATGTAGATGACATAGTAGTCAAATCAAAAACTCGAGCAGCCCACACAGACGTGTTGCGTCAAGTATTCGAAAGGTTCTGTGAATACAAGATGAAGATGAACCCTTTGAAATGTGCTTTTGGGGTCTCTTCTGGCAAATTTCTAGGATTTCAAGTAACTGCTGAAGGAATCAAGGTAGATCCGTCCAAGACTCAAGCAATCCTCACGATGCCTCCTCCGCAAACTATGAAATAACTCCAGAGCTTCATGGGAAAGGTAAACTACATTCGGCATGTATACCTGGATTAGCCCAGCTTATCGCTTTGTTCACCCCCTTGCTGAAAAAGGGAGCGATCTTTGTTTGGGTCACGCAGCAGCAAGAAGCCTTTCATAAGATTCAGCAAATATTGTCGTCACCGGCCATCATGAAATATCCCATACAAGGGAGACAGTTATGTCTCTACACAACTTCCAGCGATGCTGCTGTTGGAGCCCTCCTTGCCCAGGAAGATGATGGAGTTGAACACCCTATATACTACTTCAGTCGTACTTTAAGATATGCCGAACTCAGGTATCTTAAGGCATAAAAAGCGTGTCTAGCCCTAATTCACGCCATTCAGAAATTCAGATACTATTTGCTGTCAAACAAAGTAGTGCTAATAGCTAAAGCTGATCCTGTCAAGTTCTTGCTCTCAAAACCGGCTTGATAGGCAGGCCGGCTAAATGGTTACTCCAAATATCGGATCTCGATATAATGTGCACTCCCTCGCAGGCTATTAAAGGACAATCAGTGGCAGATCTATTAGCAGCATTCCCAGGAGAAGGTACTACTGCAATGCATGAAGATCTTCCTGGAGAGTTCCAAGAAATCTCTTTTGTCAAAGAGGAAGCGTGGCTACTGTATTTTGATGGACTCGCTACCCCTAGCAGTAATACAGTAGGAGCAGGTGTAGTTCTAGTGTCTCCAACTGGTGAAGTCTTTTCACATTTTTTCAAGCTGGACTTTCAATGCACCAACAATTCAGCAGAATACGAAGCTTTCCTCATAGGATTGTTGCTAACCAAACAACCAGGAACCACATATCTAGAAGTAAAAGGCGACTCTAAACTACTGGTCAACCAGATGAATGGGGTATACTCACTCAAAGAGGTAACACTGGCCCCCTATAGATCTGAGGCGCAAAAGCTATTAAACTACTTTGCTGATGCAACTATAACTCATATCGGCCGCAATAACAACAAACACGCCTATTGCTTAGCTACATTAGCCTCAAAACTACAATTCGAAGGTCTGGAAGAAACATTGACAGTGAGGAGGCGGACCGTGGCATCAACATGGCTTTTACAGTCCAAAGATACTGAAGCTAGTGATTGGAGAAGTCCGATTATTCAAGAGCTTAATAGTTCGCTTTCCCAGGGAAAGGTTAGTCTCAAAATCCTACAAAACTTCTTCATGCTCCACGGAGTGCTATACCACCGAAACCCATATGGATCCCTGTCAAGATGTCTCGAATACGAAGAAGTACAGCTACAACTTAATCGTATTCACGGCGAGATCTGTGGACAAACACTAGTGGTGACTCTTTACCGACGTATTCAACGCCTGGGCTACTACTGGCCGGATATGGAGACCCAATCTCGATCACTCCAAGGTTCTTGCTCCAGTTGTAAAGCACCACCACATCAATTAGAAGTCTTTAACATTGGCTACGCTGGGGACTGGCGAGAACCATACATCAACTATCTTCGTGACGGTGTGCTACTTGCCAACAAGAAGGATGAAGCCAAGATGAAGCAAAAGACCAAAAGATTCGTATTCCATGAAGGAATCCTATACCGCAAAAGTTTTGGAGGCAATCTGCTACGATGTTTGGAAAAATCTGAAATCCCGACTATGTTAAGAGAGACGCATGAAGGCGAACACCAAGGAAATAAGAAGATGTTCCTCCAAGTACACGAAAATTATTACTGGCCAACTATGGAGGATGATGCAGCAGCGTTCGTTCATAAATGCCATGAATGTCAGACCAACGGGAATCTCATCCACTTGCCTTGCACCCCGCTTTATTCAGTAAGTAGTCCATGGCCTTTCTACATCTGGGGACTTGATATTGTTGGAAAAATCAATCCACCATCATCAAAACTGCATGAGTATATCATAACCGCGACGGAATACTTTACCAAATGGGTCGAAGCTATTCCTCTTCGGGGAACCACTGGAGCGACAATCGCAGCATTTATTAAGGAATACATCATTTGTCGGTTTGGTGTTCCTAAACACATCATTACTGATAACGGTACTCCCTTTGCTAAAAAGCAAGTACAAGAATTGCTCAAGGAATACGGAATTAAGAAAGTCTAATCTTCTCCTTATTACCCTCAAGGTAATGGGAAATCCGAAAGCACCAACAAAACTCTGATTCGAATTCTCAGTCGAACAATGCACGATAATTCTAGGATGTGGCACGAACAACTGCCAATGGTGCTATGGGTATATCGGGCGGCGCCTAGGAGCTCTACTGGCGTTTCTCTTTATTCGCTTGTCTATGCACAGACGCAATTCTCCCAGCAGAGATTAAAATCCCATCATCTAGGATTACAGCAGCAAGTGGAGTCCAATGGAATGTGTTAGAGCATAGCTCGGTTGAACCTACCAAGCATTGGTATGTAAAGTTTGGTTGTCATATTTTAGTAAATCAAAACTCATTTAAAGAGTCGCTTGATTACTTACTAGAGTAAACTTCGTATAGGTTAGCTTGAAAGTATTAGGATATGAGACTTACAAGTATTACATGAAGACTTTAAGAATGTGAAGAAGTATGGAGCTACAACGACAATATCATCCTTCCTCTTGAGGTTAGTAATATTTGACTTGAACTATTTCTTTCCCTAACGTATCTTTCAAGTCGTGCATATTGAAAACATAACTGCGAAGCTGTGTATGAAAATCTAGTTAGACATAGTATTAAGGAATACAATACGAGGTTTATTGCTTAACCATTAAACTTTGTATATAAGACATCGACATGATCACATGAATACTATTGTGATTACGTATGGGTATGAGTGAAGATTTCATCCTAGGAAACAATGTTTTACATTCGTTTAAAGGAAGTAAGTTCATAAACTCGTTTTGTGATTCAAAAGGGAAATCGCTAGGCTTATTGGTATTGTTATTCATTGCAAATCATTTTGAATTACCTATATGTGTGTTTAGTATAACCGCTCATAAACTTGTTTATGTATCTTGGTAAAACTATTCACAAGGCCTGACTTATGTATTGGTATGACTTTTATTAGTGAAACCGATCTTAAGTAATCACTCAAGATGGTATGATCGATTCCTTGTAAATAGAAACTTTTATCTAGTCATTGGGGAACCGATCCTAGTAAGAGGTGCAATAAATTTGCAAGAGGGAATCGATCCTTATAAGAGGTGCAACAAGTTTGTAGTAGATGGGGGAACCGATCCTATGAACATGTGCAACCGAATACAGGTAGTTACCATAAGTTGTGGGGATCCGATCCTAGTACCTAGTCAACCGAATTTTTGTAACTAACGTGACTATGCACAGTACTCACATGGAGGTAGAACTGAACCTGTTTTGGTAGAACCGAGAAACCCATAATTGGTGATTTGATAAGATAATCAATCACATAGTTTTTGGAATTCAGACGAACCAATTCTAAACTTGTTTGGAACTTTGGCAAATCGTTTCCAAGATTGTAAGTATGAAAAAGGACTTATAAAGTAAAAGATGTTGATATACTTTGAACATGTGCAGTAACTCTTATTATTAATTGTTCAAAGATATTCCTTAATATCTAAAGGAGAATCCCAGGATCGAAATAAATTGAGAATCTTTTATTTAAGGTTTCTTAGTTTTTATATGCTATTTAATCTCCAGTAATTAAATGCATATCTTTAGAAAATAATAATTAGTAATGTGCATATACTGATTGTACATTTTTCTATTGGGATTTCGGTCAATATTTTGAAAGTGCATTTCAAGGAATTATGAAAACCGATTTTGTATTTATTGCATATCTTTGAGAATATTCGGTTTTGGAAATTCCTTGGTGTCCAAACTTCCTTGTCTATAAATATTGAAGTTTGTATTTCTAGAAAACTAATCCTCAGAGCCAGCAAAACTACCTAGTTTTGTTGTTACTGGTGGAGCCGCCTATTCGGAGAGGAAAGTAACCTAATTAGGCGAAATCTCTTACGGCCGCTCAGTCTAAAGACTTCTTTGGGATTGAGAAGCTCTATTAGTACCGTTGGTGGGAAACTAGATAATTGCGGTTTATTATTAGTTTTCGATTGATTTGATTGACTAACGGTTGTTGAACTTTGATTGCACCTAGTTTGTTTATGCTTGAGAATCTTATCTTATGATATAAGATTCACTCAAACTAGATTGAAGTTTCGACGGGGATCTTTAGACTGTTTGTAGATCTAAAGACGTCTTGTGATAATCCAAAGTTAACAGACTCCGTTCTGTGTGTGATTGATCACAAGAGATTCAAGTTGATTGTGTGCAGGTGTTGATTGAAGATTTGAAGACAAGAAGACTTTTTGGGTTCATAATCTTTGGTGTGCACAATACTTGTTTCGGCTGGAAAGGGATCCAACTATAATTGGTTTAGCTTTGTGATAGATTGGATTGATTAGTTGAGTAGATCGGCATCAATACACTTCTTTGTGATTAATAGTATTGATTGCATAGTCTAACAATTACTTCGGTAGTTGTTGAAAGATTGACCTAAGGACCCGACAAAGGAGTTTACTGGTTAAACGGAAGAGCCTTTGTCAAACTCAAATCACGTTGTTTGAAAAGAATTGTTACCGAACAGATTTGTTGTTCCTTTACTGTTTGGAATACGAACCAAAGGAATTGTTCCAAGTGCGTGACTTATTAACAAGTTGGAGGCGCAGGGATACTGAGGAAACTAGGTGAACTATAGGTTTAGTTGCTTGGTCTCAACTATACGAAGTTGGTTTGATTTTGTATAACGGCTTAATTCTGAGAGTATTCAATTCTGGACTAGGTCCCGGGGTTTTTCTGCATTTGTGGTTTCCTCGTTAACAAAATCTTGTTGCGTCATTTACTTTTATTTTCTGCAATTAGAATTGTTGTTATTATAATTTAAAGTAAATTACAAAAACGTTAATTCCTATTTTACTTGATAGACAATCCCTAGTATTTTGTTAAGTCTGAACCTATTATCAAGTAAACATACTTCGTTGTTGTATTATCTCGATCTTGCATCCATAGTCAATCACACAAGTTATCTTGTTGTCGTATTGTCTCGCTCTCGTATCCATAGACGATAACACGAAGTGTGAACCGATTAGTTGTATTGTCTCGACTCAGTCTATAGACAAACACTTTCGGAAAATGGACTTATAGGTGGAAAAGTTTTAGATTGAGGTATATTTGGGTACCCTCGTCTTTTTAATTGGTATCAGAGCAGGCAAACACGAAAAGATCTTACATTCTATGTTTTGTGCGATCCAACCTATAAGAAAATGAATCTAATGAGTGATTCAGTTAACGTACAACCAAGATTTAATGGGACAAACTACCCATTATGGAAATCTGCTATGAAAGCTTTTCTTCAATCTCGAGATTTTAATACTTGGCTATTAATCGAAGACGGATATCAAAAACCGAAGGATTATTCGGAAACAAAGTTCAAACATTTGGCGTTTTATACTCATGAAGAAAGGATTCTTGCAAAACAGTATTCTGATGGTTTGAATGCCATCATACACGAAGTTAGTCATGACCTTCTACATCATGTGCTGACTTGTAGAACTTTGAAAGAAGCATGGGATATTCTTGAGACTGTATTCGAGGGAGATGATTCTGAAAAAGAAGCTAGACTTCTTTCCCTTTCATCTGAATGGGAACACCTCAAAATGGATGATAACGATACTTTCGAGGAGTTTAACTCTAAACTTTCTGAGATTGTCAATGCATCTTTTTTCCTTGGAAAGGTCATACCTGAAAAGGAAATAGTATGCAAAATTCTCAGATCGTTACCATCCAGATACGAGTCTAAGAAACATGCCATAATATAAGGAAATGATATTTCTATACTTTCTCGAAGCTCTCATGTAGGAAAGTTAAAGATCTTTGATAGAGAATTTCTGCTGAAGAATCAAACTGTGAAACGTTTCCAAGAGGACAAGGTACCTGTTGAAAAAGAGATTGACCCACCTATTATGCTTCTAGCGCAGCGAATTAAGGACATCTTATCTATTGATAAACATGTTCCTGATACATTATCTTTTTTCCACAAAAAGGGTAATGATGAAGTGCAATGCTTCAAGTGTTGTAGATTCGGACATATGGAAAAACATTGTCCCAGCAGGAGAACTCAGAAGTGCAATAAGGCGTATGTTTCCACTCTTGATGATATTCCGGAGGAAGAATCCAATGAAGAAATATCTAATTGTAATGCACTTCTTGCCAACTCTAACAGTGAATCTTGTGAGTCTAATCAACTCCTAGAAAAACTTGAGTTGGAAATTAAGGATAATAAAAGGTTAAGCTTGGTACTTGAAAACCTTTTGAAATTCCTTTCCGATAAAACCTGTAAGGTAAAATATGAACAAGAAAAATTGGGTGAAAAACCAAAAGAATCAGAAACTAGTTTTTCTGATAATATAATAAGTTCTTCATGTGGAAGAAATAACCACACTGCAGTTTTCCTTGGAAATAGATTTATCAAGGCACTTCACAAGGGGAAAAAGATATTGAAGGCTGGTAAGTTTATGAGATCTCAAAAGGAAATTGCAAACTCTTGCAATTACAAGAGAAAGAAAGAACGAAAGGAAACACAGTCTATTGTGTTTATAAGTCATCCTAAGGATGTCTTTGTTACCTATGGTGAGAACAATTCTCACCTCAACACACACTTGTGTTGAAGTATGCATCCTCACTTGTTTTCCAAAATTCTGATTGTGAGGAAGCATAAATCTGGACAGGTGGTTCATGTATGTTCCTTTAATGAAAAATATTAGATATCTTTTATTTTTGGGAAAAATATATTCGGTTTTCATAAACCACATTATCCCTTGATTTTCTCCCATCTATTATATCTACTTCTTGTCCGAAAGAAGACTATTTTTTGTAATGGAGAAATTGGTAAAAGAAGGATCATCTCTTAATGATCTAGCACTATGTGAATCAGTTATGACTTAAACTCATGATGTCTCTATTCATGATAACTCTCAAGATTCTCTAAGAAAACAGATTCTTACTGTTAAAGGTTGCATTAGATATCATGAGTTGATGATAAAGGATTAAAAAGAAGTACTAGCTAATCTTCATTTTCAACTGTTTGAGATGAAAAAATCATCTACTGAAAAGGGAAGTGCTCAGAAGAATTTGAATCCAGTTTTTAAAAGCAATCTTCACAAGAACTGATAAGGAGAAAAATAGACTTCAGTTTTTGATTTCTTTCAATAATTGTAAAGTCTATTATGAATAAAATTATTATTTGATAATATTTCTTGTGATAGTTTTCGGATACATAGCCTGTGCTTGAATGCTTTATTTTATTGCTATGTATGTTTATGGGATGTTTGTTTTAGGTTTTATTACCTTGATATTCGATTTCATAATGTGTGAACACTTATGGTTTGGATGACTTTTTGATTTAGCGGGATTAAGTTCTAGCCCATGTTGGTAGGCTTTATCAAAGGATCATGAGGGGTTCCTGTAGAAACAATATGTGAAAAATTCACAATATGTTGAATCTTTTGGTTTAGCATAAAAGCATGTGTTTCGAGGTTTCAACTTTTGCATTGCATAGTTAAAACCGGTTTGCAACCTTTCTCTGGTAAAGGTTGCTCTTTGTTGTTGTTCTTTTGTTTTGGCGGGAGGATGACAACTTTAACGGGGGAGAGTTCTAAGTGAACTTGCGCTTAATGACATATCTTAAGGGGAGAAGAGGATGCGGAATTTGAGGTAACGATCTTGTTATTTAATTGTTATCCTGTTTAAGAAAAGCATGATTTTATTTCATATCCTTATTGCTTTTGCTTAACAAAATTTCGGTACAATTGATATTTATTCCATTATTTGTGTATGGATGTTTGATTGTGATTCAATTGTTTCCGGTTAAGAAAAATTATTGTTATCTTTCGTTATTGTTTGGTATCAATTGTTTAGTCTTACAAAATTTCGGTGCAATTGCAGTGCTATAATGTCTATGTTTGTTTCAATTGCTTCCGGTTAAGATAAATGATTATGCAAGTTGATTTATTTGGTTTGTATGGATTGTTTATGGCTTAACAAAAGTGTTTCGGGATCATTTGTTTAGTCAGAGTGATTTCCGGATAAGAGAAACTAATTTTTTCGGATCTTAGTTAGACTTATCAAATGTGGAGGTTTCAGTTATTCAAGTCTAACCGAATGCCTTAACAAGAATTACTAGTAAACTAACCTAGTATTTGTATTGTTTAAAAGTGAAAGGTCTAAGTTATACTTGAGAATAATTAGAGCCTGATGAGAAAAATAAAGTTAATTCTGATCTTTATTTTGGTCTTATCGAAGAAGCGATTGTACTTGTACAATCGGTTTAGCAAAATAACTAAGCTGCTTAGTCGATTTTTGATATGCAAAACTATTAGGGAAAATTGCTTCGGGCAATTGTTTCCTAGATAACATGTTAAAACCAAATTACTTATAGTTTCAGTTTTGATATTGGTTATCTAAAATGGTGTTTAAAACCCTCGTGCTCAACTCTTATAGGTTTGCAAATTCTCTTTGTGATATTTGTAAGATCCTTTCGGTTTGTCCTTTTTTTTTTCGTTTCTTTGTCATTTTGTGACAAAAAGGGGGAGAAATATATGGAGTAAACAAGTGATATTGACTTGTTGTGAGTTGGTATCACTAAGGGAAAGGACATTTGTGCTAAAACATTTATTCTAACGAAGAGAGTAAAAGCATAGACTAAGGGGGAGCACATACCATATGATATGTAGTTATGAGGAACTACATGGAAATAACAAAGACGTGCGGATTGAAAATCTACATATCTTACCTTTAGGGGGAGTATTAGCTTTGTTATTATAATGTCAGCAGCGGCATTTAAGGATTGAATTTAATGCTGGTTTTGTGTCGTTGAACTTTGAATCAAGCGTATGTGTATAATGAATTTTTGTAATTTGTTTATCCATATTATGTAAGAGTTTTATCACTAAAATTGACAAAGGGGGAGATTGTTAGGGCATAGCTCGGTTGAACCCACCAAGCGTTGGTATGTCAAGTTTGGTTGTCATATTTTAGTGAATCAAAACTCATTTTGAGAGTCGCTTTATTACATACTAGAGTCAACTTCATATAGGTTAGCTTGAAAGTGTTAGGATATGAGACTTACAAGTATTACATGAAGACTTGAAAAATGTGAAGAAGTATGGAGCTACAACGACAACATCATCCTTCCTCTTGAGGTTAGTAATATTTGACTTGAACTGTTTCTTTCCCTAACGTATCTTTCAAGTCGTGCATATTGAAAACATAACTGCGAAGCTGTATATGAAACTCTAGTAAGACATAGTATTAAGGAATACAATACGAGGTTTATTGCTTAACCATTAAACTTTGTATATAAGACATCGACATGATCATATGAATGCTATTGTTATTATGTATGGGTATGAGTGAAGATTTCATCCTAGGAAACAATGTTTTACATTCGTTTAAAGGAAGTAAGTTCATAAACTCGTTTTGTGAATCGAAAGAGAAATCGCTAGGCTTATTGGTATTGTTATTCATTGCAAATCTATTTTGAATTACCTATATGCGTGTTTAGTATAACCGCTCATAAACTTGTTTATGTATCTTGGTAAAACTATTCACTAGGCCTGACTTATGTATTGGTATGACTTTTATTAGTGAAACCGGTCTTTAGTAATCACTCAAGATGGTATGATCGATGCCTTGTAAATAACAACTTTTATCTAGTAATTGGGGAACCGATCCTAGTAAGAGGTGCAACAAATTTGCAAGAGGGAATCGATCCTTGTAAGAGGTGCAACACGTTTTTAGTAGATGGGGGAACCGATCCTATGAACATGTGCAACAAGTTTGTAGTTTTGGGGGAACCGATCCTATGGACATGTGCAACCGAATACAGGTAGTTACCATAAGTTGTGGGGAACCGATCCTAGTACCTAGTCAACCGAATTTTTGTAACTAGCGTGACTATGCACAGTACTCACATGGAGGTAGAACCGAACCTGTTTTGGTAGTACCGAGAAACCCATAATTGGTGATTTGATAGGATAATCAATCACATAGTTTTTGGAATTCAGACGAACCAATTCTAAACTTGTATGGAACTTTGGCAAATCGTTTCCAAGATTGTAAGTATGAAAAAGGACTTATAAAGTAAAAGATGTCGACATACTTTGAACATGTGCAGTAACTCTTATCATTAATTATTCAAAGATATTCCTTAATAGCTAAAGGAGAATCCCAGGATCGAAATAAATTGAGAATCTTTTATTTAAGGTTTCTTAGTTTTTATATGCTATTTAATCTCCAACAATTAAATGCATATCTTTAGAAAATAATAATTAGTAATGTGCATTTACTGATTGTAGATTTTTCTATTGGGATTTCGGTCAATATTTGGACAGTGCATTTCCAGGTATTATTAAAACCGATTTTGTGTTTATTACATATCTTTGAGAATATTCGATTTTGGAAATTCCTTGGTGTCCAAACTTCCTTGTCTATAAATATTGAAGTCTTCATTTCTAGCAAACTAAACCTCAGAGCAAGCAAAACTACCTAGTTGTGTTGTTACTGGTGGAGCCGCCTATTCGGAGAGGAAAGTAACCTAATTAGGCGAAATCTCTTACGGCCGCTCAGTTTAAAGACTTCTTTGGGATTGAGAATCTCTATTAGTACCATTGGTGGGAAACTAGATAATTGCGGTTTATTATTAGTTTTCGATTGATTTGATTGACTAACGGTTGTTGAACTTTGATTGCACCTAGTTATTATTTACTTGAGAATCTTTTCTTCTGATATAAGATTCACTCAAACTAGATTGAAGTTTCGAAGGGGATCTTTAAACTATTTGTAGATTTAAAGACGTCTTGTGAGAATCCAACGTTACAGACTCCGTTCTGTGTATGATTGATCACAAGAGATTCAAGTTGATTATGTGCAGGTGTTGATTGAAGATTTGAAGACAAGAAGACTTTTTGGGTTCATAATCTTGGGTGTGCACAATACTTGTTTCGGATGGAAAGGGATCCAACTATAATTGGTTTATCTTTGTGATAGATTGGATTGATTAGTTGGGTA
>JAJJMB010015994.1:0-24272 GCA_023531105.1 Papaver atlanticum
CAAGAGTAAAAAGATCCGAATCTACTTACGAATGTGATGTTTTTCGCCTCTCCTGATTGATCAAATCAGCTATTTCGATTGAAATCCCCCTTTACAATTTCAATTATCGGCGAAAGAGGTAGAAAACAAACAATAAACCTTAGCTATCTGATAGATACGAGTTATCGGGAAAAAGGCATACTTTTTTATTTATATGGGTTGAGACTTGTGTTTCCACCATCCATCTTAAACCAAAATGTCCCCAACCTTCGATGAAAATAACATGAAGTGTCGGTGACACCTTATACCAGAATTCATGACACTGATGAAACTGGTTGCCAGATTGGCCACAAACTGGAGATGAAACTCGGACCCAGGATAGGACCTCAGTGACGCCATGATACATTTCAAGGAGTGCACAGTATCCATACCAGTAATTTTCCACTTTATTTTTACCATAGATTTTTTTTATTTTTGGGATTATCCTGCTTGTATGTGTTATGATTTCCAGGTACCAGGGTAGAGGACACCCAACCAAATTTATGCCTTTTCAATAAGAAAACTTGCAGGGGAGAAGATACATTTGGACAAGAATGAAGAACAAAGAAGGAAATATCCCCAAGGAAAAGTGGTCTGACTTAAAGTCGGACTGGATAATCTTTATTGATGCTGCTTTTAAAAAAGAAGATTCAACGATGGGATATGACTTTCTTCTCTACTCAGTGGACAACGAATCTTTCGTGCATATTGCAGCGGGATCGGATTGGGCCTCCTTAGCTTTTCATGCAGAATCAAAAGCCTTGTTAAAAGCATCCTCATGGTTAAGTGAAAATATATTATCTAGTGTCTCGATAGCAACGAACTGCAAAACACTGGCGGAAATAATCAACAAGACATGCAAAGATTCTCCTTGGAACGCGGATAATACCAATCAGGAAACTATCTCAATTCTGAAAAATCTTCCACAGGCCCAGGTAAAGTATATAAACAGGAAATATAACTATGCAGCGGATTACATTGCTAAAGAAGCTCGGATAAAACATCTTCGGCACATGTCTTCCAATATTCAGCAAAGAGTTATAAAATCTAGTGTTATTTCCAATGTTTTTGTCAAAAATGAGATTATAAATCTCTTGTACTCTATTATTTGATTAATACAATTTCCCTTTTCATCAAAAAACAAAAAAAAAATCTTCCAAAACACTCACCTGTGAGGGGACACATATTGCACCCTAATGTTATAACACTGGAAGAAGTTTTCATCAACGATTAGGGTGTGTTTGGTGAAGATTTGGTACTATAAATGTCATGACTCCTTGAACGAATGTCATTAACACGTATCAAAGTTGGCATTATTATTTTATGGAGAATGTGAACTCCTGCAATCCAAGTCTAATATTCTCCAAAGAATCAAAGTGTTTTTAGTAGCAATTAACATATAATTGGTGAATGTGAACGGTTGATAACAAAAGTAACAAGCATATAAGTAGTAACATTACATGTAGCATTACCCTTGTTCCGCAAGGGTACTTGTAACGAAGGAACATAACTTGTCAAAATTACGCTACACCGAAACCGAACCACTATGCAGCAAAGGCGTTTAAGTTTTCAAGTAAATGTGAGTCAGGTACATACAAATTTTGAGAGAGAGATGGTTTTAGTATTCGTCAAAGATTTGGTACTACAAAGGTCATGAGTCCTTGTCCAAATGTCAACGACACCTAGAAAATTTCCATTATTATTTTATGGAGAATGTTAATTCCTTTCCATGGATCAGGGCATGGATGAGCTCCTGTTCTGGATTAGTGAATTCCTTCGCATCCATCTTTTTTTTATAATTGGTTTTGAGGCAATCTAGCTTATTCGATTCGTCGGTTATGGAGGGAGGAGGGATAGAAAAGGGGGTTTGTTGAATGATGGCAATTCCTCCCATTAAGCAGTGTTGGAAATCCACCCAAGTATTAAGTTACCCACCTACTGGCCATCCAACTAAAAGATACCGATAAGCAAAAACTTTTACGAGAATGTCCGAATTGACAGAATAATAAATAAAAACCAAAACAAAGAAAACTACGTAAATAACCTAAGGAATGTATTAGTAGATAACCAAGACATCTTGAGCACATGTTTCGGATTCTCCTAAAAAATTCTTCAACGAGACATCGCTCCTCATATGGGGAATAACTGCAACATTTGTCCTCCAAGGTATCCTCCAAATTTCTGCCAAAATTCGGGTGAGTTTATTGTAACGCATTAAATAGTGGTGGTTTGAAAATAGGATGTCGTCCATATTTCCGAAGGCTATAGGCGTATAAGGAGTCCATAATAGTTCCCAAGGCCCTTCCAAGAGAATGCTCCTCTTAAGATTCCAATTCCACTCCCCGCCAGGTGCATAGCCATGAATATTCTCGTCGGAAATGACATAAAATCTACAGGAGATTCACTCCCAGGAATCTGTTGCGGGGGTGGCGAATGTAGATGGAACATCTCGGTGTCCAAATTGAAAGATACTATGTGAATATTCCCCTGACAATGATTTATCCAAAAAATACACCCATGGGCATATACACCTGAATCCCAGAGAGTACAAGGAATGGTCCTGATGTTCCTCCATCCCCTTTTGTCCCCTAGCGCGTGGACTTCCACATTACCATCCAAATGAATTCAAACAACCTTGTATTCACTGGTACGTTGGCAGTAACTGAACCCCCCTATTACATTGCATGGATACCATGTTGTTACTGGAAGTGGTGTTGCGTATGCTATTCGTGGCAGATGGAGGTGCTCACCTGTTGCTGGATTCATAATATAAACAGGATCTTGTATGTGGTGGTGTGAAACATAAAAACATACCAGACCATTGCAAGATCCCACAATTGGGTGCGAAGTGAGTTTATAGGTTCCGCCAACCGGGTCATGATTGTTGTCTAGTAACATCCTGTTCAAATCTTCCTCGTTAATTTGTTCCCTGTAGAAGAGTCTCGTAATGTTGTCTACCCCAATCCTTGGTATGAGACTGAAAAGGAGACCAATTCTTTTTCCCACAAGGACAACCTTTCATCCTTTGCATACGGATTTTCTTTCCAAAACACTTTCTGTTGTTGGGAGGCGGTGTAGTATTTCCGTAGTATATTCATCCGGCAACTTATCTATCTCCACTACTGATGAAAGATTTTCAATCAAAATAAAATAAAATTAGAAGCATTTAGGATTTTGTTATTGTAGAATGCATATGTGAGTAAACCTTATATAGACATCATGGGTGCAATATCAATATGGGTCCCCTCACAAGACACCTATTGACATTTCAAGTCTTTTGGTGTTTCAAAATCTATTCAGTTGATATGTAACCGTTATACGAAAGGGTACGAACAAAACGTGAAACATATGTTGGGTTTAAGGTGGGATGCTAGGTACAAAGTTGCAGAACAAATAACAACTTTCCTGATTAAAAAAAATCTACTGCAAAAGCATAAGTCCCCTAAGTGTTAACAGACAAGAATATCGAATTAAAGTGGTCCTCCCATTCTAACCGACTTTTTACAAAATTAAGTCAAAGGATTCACTTTTTCTAAGTTGTAGAAGGCAAAAATAACACTAATTTTTTTTAAACACGCCACACTTAATAAACACAGTTGAATAGATCCAACATAAAAGCACATAAACTCAATCATTTAATCATGGGTAATCATTTAATTAGACATGAATAACAGTATTTAACACAAAATCAATCATTTTATCATCCAATTATAACTGATAACAAGAATAAATGCAACCATAAAACCAGAAATAAACAACCAACCCAACATCACTGCAACTCATCACTTCAATTAGAGTCCAACCATCATTCAATCACTCAAACAGCATTCAATCACTCGGACAACTTTATATTATACTAGCAAAGTACAAGATTAAAAATATCCGAATCTACTTACGAATGTGATGTTTTTCGCTTCACCATTAATCAAATCAGCTATTTCGATTAGAATCCCCCTTTACAATTTCGATTATCGGCTCAAGAGGTAGAAAAAAACTGTAAACCCTAGCCATCGAATCAAGATGAATTATCGGGAAAGAAGGCATCCTTTTCTATTTATAGGGTTTGAAACTTGTTTTTCCACCGTCCATCTTCAACAAAATGTCCCCAACCGTTGATGAAAGTAACTTTAAATGTCAATGACACCAGGTACCTGAAGTCATGACTCTAACAAAACTGGTTGCCAAATCGGCCACAAACTGGAGATAAGACTCGGACCCAGGACATGACCTCAGAAACAGAGCAAGGTCTCATGACATTTGTAGTACCAAATATTTGACAAATATCGGAAATATTTCTCTCAATATTTGTGTGTACCTGACTCACATTTCATTGTAAACTTATACGCCTTTTGCTGCATAGTGGTTTCGGTGTAGCGTATTGTTGATAAGTAATGTTCCTTTGTTACAAGAACCCTTGCGGAACAAGGGTAATGCTACAAGTAATGTTACTATTCCGAAGTAGTTAAACTCAGCGTGGCAAGTTTTAATTTAGTAAGGAACCTACGGGGGTTAAAGTTTGTATATGTATATTGTACACTCCTGCATGATGTGGTGCACTAAGTTTATTTTGGTAACGGCCAAAATTGTTTTGCAAATATGTCTTCACCACAGTGTAGAACAAGATTTATTACAGATAAACAAAAAGGGATATTCTAATCAAAGGATATCTTGGTCCCAAAAAGGGGACGATCACAGTGTGTGAGTGTGGTATGGTTCTAATGATGGTTCTAGGAAGAGACTCCATTGAGCAACCCCTTAGTTACCCCTTGTCAAGGTGTGCAAATCATAAAAAACTAAAAAAGTAAGGACACTACTAAAGAATAAGATGCTTTTCCAGACAAAATTTCACTTAAGCAGCACACGAGTACAGTCTTAATTAGCATTGAAATCCTTAATAGACATTTCAATCATACTGTTTCATAGAAGAAGACACATATCACATAAAAAGAAAAAAAACAAAAGGAAAAAACCTCAAACTACTAGATCTAGCAATGGAATTCTTGTCTTTTCATTATTCAAGTATATCATCACGTACAGTGAAGGTTAGGATGACATACTATTTTCACACTTGAAGATGTTGTTTGAAGTGCTCTAACCTTCTCTAGAAATACTTCCATTTGTCTCACTCCATCGGGCGAGAAAGTACTAGCATGGAAGGACATACCAACTTTGCTCAATGCCTGAGCATGTTTTAACAAAAAACTCAGAAGTCTGAGCTCAACATCACATCCTTCCACTTCATAGAAAGAAACATAACGGAAGCGAGACAACATCCCCTACGATGAAAACCCTTCTTCTCAATCATACCCGACGTCCACTAAATTTGACTACATTAAAACAATCACAATAGCTAATAGGTCACTTGGTGACAAAGAATAATTATACAAAATACGAAATCCTGCATACTCAAAGGTTCCCAAATGTTCTTCAAAAATTAAAGTCACCATGAGATGCATGATAAACATTGACGCTGTATTAGAATTTTAGGAACTACATCATAGGCTAGATCAATAAACGTAAAGCTTCGTTAACTGTTACCTTCTCAGAGTAAAGGAGTATACTCTGTACCCGAGGAGAAATCTTGAGCAAGTACGCTATAGACCGCAAGCAACCTCTTGTAGACCGCATTTTCATCCACAAAGATCGCAGATTAAATAAGCACCGTGGTTAAGAGTCTAATAAGTCAGGCGCTCCAGAGAGAACCTTGAGAAACAAATAAATTTTTTAAAATAATGTAAGAGCTAATAAATACTAATATTAGTCGAGAGCTATGTTGTGTCAGGTGCTAGGCCAAGGGCAAAGCCCTTCGCCTAGCGCCTAGGATCTACTTTCCTTTGACATAATCGAGAGCTAATAACAAAAAAAACTTCATCATATAAGCCATACCTCGAGGAATCCATATGATAACCACATATTTTTTACCATACAAGCCTCTCTTAGAAACGTCGTCATATATTTAGCATATACCATTTCTTCCTATGAGAGAAAATTACAATATGCTTCTGCATTCTCACCTAAAACTCTTTCTTTGATCCCCAACTCAAAAGTTACCTCGGATAGAAGAGAACAGTTTTCTAGAGAATATAATTGTGTCACGCAAGACGTGCACTCGAAATCTTATAGATTTGGAGTAGTCAACTTGATAACATTGTCTGTACTACCAAGTAATCGCTGGTACACGAAATTCTTGAGGCTGAGAGAATTAACAGTCAAATTTGGTATGTCACAATGAAGTAGGGATAACTTTTCAAGAACTGGGACTCTTGAAAAGAGCCTTTTAGATAGTTCTTCATTGGGGATCGAAACTCAATGAATGCAAAAAACTTTGAGCCGAGGTAAATCCATTGATTTTGGTAAAATAACATGTGTACATCTGACACCAAAATTCACTTGCATTTCCAATTTCACCAGTGACTTGCAATTAACAAGTTGATGAGGAATTTCAAGAGCTTCTGGATGACCTTGACGGATTTCTAACCTCATTTCTTCAACATTGCGCTTAACAGCTTGAACAATCCATCTATAAACATTTTTCATCATAATATCTTCATCTTCATCATATCTATACCAATCTATAGCAAATCGCTGAATATCAGATTCATTGCGAAGAGTGAATACCATGTCCACAAAACGTATGAACCTTTCAGATAATTTACATCCCCGGTTCATCAGATTGAGAACATGAGGTCCATCTACGGGAGACTGATGACCCGAGTTCCCAAATTCTGATTATTTACATCCCAGTTCACCAGAATGAAAACATAAGGTCTATCTACAGGAGACTGATGACCCGAGTTCCCAGAATCTAATAATTTACATCCTAGTTCACCAGAATGGGAACATGAGGTCTATCTATGGGAGTCTGATGACACGAGTTCCCATAATCTGATAATTAACATCCCCGGTTCACCAAAGTGAGAACATGAGGTATATCTATGGGAGTCTAATGACTCGAGTTCCCAGATTCTGATAATTTACATTCCCAGTTAACCAGAATGAGAACATGAGGTCCATCTACGGGAGACTGACGACCCGGGTTCCCATAATCTGATAATTTACATCCCAGTTCACCAGAATGAGAATATGAGGTCTATGAGAATCCGATGACCCGCTTCACCAGAATCTGATAATTTACATCCCCATTTCACCAGATTCACCCGCTTCTATTTGTAATATTTACTTTACTTATTTTCATAGTCTTTATAATATTTATTTTACTAATTTACCGTAAGGGTAACATTGTCATTTTTAACGTCTTTAATATTTATTTTACTTATTTTCTGATTAGGTTTGTCTGGTCATTTTCATAGTATTTAATATTTATTTTACTTATTTTCCGATAAGGGTAGTCTAGTAATTGTCACAGTCTCCATAATATTTATTTGCACTAATTTACTGTAAGGGTAATATGGTCATTTCAGAAACGAATGTAGTATTCAAGTTTTTTTTACAATTATACCCATGAAAAATTAGGATGTATAACCCGTTATGCAAACATTTTTCATAATTTTAAATAATTATGGGTTTCACTATAACCCAAGAATGTTTTGGGCCTAACATTTTTTTATTTTTTTTGGTCTTATCCTAATTTCCCCCCTTGTCGCCCTTGCCTTTACCTGTCCTTGTGATTCAGAGGTGTGCAGCAGACGGACGGTTGCGGATTAGGGGTCACCTGCGTCCAATCCGTCAAAGTTGCGGATTTGAAAAATCCAACCGTGTCCGTCCCAATCATCCGCATGAACGATTTTTTGGGCACTACTCAAAAATGAAGGGGGACTACTAAGTGATAAGAATGTCTACCCTATACTTATAAGGGGTGTCCTAAAGTGTGGAAATGATTAACCTACCCTTAACCTAATTAAAATTAAAACTAATCTAATAAATATACATATACCTAATCTATTAACAAAACAAATTCAAAATCAAAATCAAAATCAAAATTATAACAAATCCATTATTTTTAATTTTTCACAAATCCGTTACTATTAGAGGGTTCATTTTCTTCTCTTCTTTCCGCTTCATCGTCTCAATTCAAAGAAATTTCCATAAACCCATTACTTGTGATTCGTTTTTGGTTGAAAAAATGAGTAATAATCATCAAAATGAGTTGAAAATTGAAATTGCACAGAGAAGTTCGGCTAGGAATTATGTGAAACAGTTTGTCGAACTAGTCGAACTCATCTTTAATGAAGTTTTTTCTTTCATAAAAAATTTCGGTTACCTCGTAAAAAAATTTCCCAACCGAACTTTTAATTCGGTTATGTCGCAACATTTTTTCATTTTTTTTCCAGCCGAACATTTAGTTCGGTTACGTCGCAATTTTTTTTCTTCTAACCGAACTTTTCTCTGAAAACATACATATTGAGTTTGGTTACGTCGATTTTTTTTTCTCAGCCGAACTTTTAGTTCGGTTACGTCGCATCTTTTTTTCATTTTTTTTCCCAGCTGAAATTTTAGTTCGGTTACGTCGTAATTTTTTTCTCCTAACCGAACTTTTCTCTGAAAGAAAAAACCCCATTAAAGATGAGTTCGGCTACCTGTGTTTTTAGAAACATTAGCCGAACTAAACTTGCAGATGAGTTCGACTACCTGTTCTTCAGATGTCGTAACCGAACTTTATCCTATGGTCGAAATCAGTTTATAAATTTTTCATTTTTTCGAAAGTTTTGGCCAATTCAAGCAACAATAATTAAATTTGAAGTATACCTAAGTACCCAAAACCCTCATTTCGAAATCAACCATCTTAAAAAAAAAGAAAGAAAAAAACAAAACCCTCTTCTTCTTCTCAAAAATTATTCTTCTAAAAACACCCGACTAATTAATCTAACCATACTAATCACTAATTAATTTAACTTAATTATTTAACTAATCCTTACACTAACTAATCATTACCCTAAAACTAAGAAGGGTAAGTTTGGTATTAACATAAATACTTAGATAAGGGGTGACCCAAAATTACTCCAAATATCCACCAAAAAAATGAAGAGTAGTGCCCAAAAAATCGTTCATACGCAGATTTCCATCACGGCATCACCCCTCGAGGACTTACTACTCTAGTATCCCGACCCACTGCTACTAGACTAGATGCTTAAATTCTAACTCCTCGTCTTCTTCTTCTCGATTTCATCGTCCCATTTTGAATACCCACACCCATCCTGCACCAAAAATGAGCATTTCATCTCCTACCAGATCCGAACTCAAGCAAAGAGAATCGATATCTCCGTTCTTAAATTTTCATGAAGAAGTTCATGATGAGATCTTTCTGAAGTTACCAGCGAAATCCATCTTGGCATCAAGGTGTGTATGTAAGTATTTTGATAATCTACTTTCTAAACCTAATTTCATCAAAAATCATGTCAATCGCACCAATTAAAGCAAGAACAACAACCCTAAACTCTTGTTTAGTAATAATCCTTCAGGTAAGCACCCTATGATTTACTCCATAGGTTTACCAGCACCATCATCCTCATCAACAACAACAACATCAGCTGTATTTGATAGAGATGTTCTGATAAATTACCCTTTTGAATCTACCATATTTTATGTTCTTGAGCATCTGGATTCATGTGATGGCTTGATTTGCTCAAAAATGATTTGTATTCAAAGAGCTAGTTGTCAACAGGAATTTACTACGGAGACTATATTCTGTGTTCTGAACCCATTGACAAGAGGATTTAAGGATTTAAAAAGCCTGGAAAGTATTACCGCAAAGTTCCTTGTGGATTTGGTTATGATAGCATCATTGATGATTATAAACTAGTGATGATACCAGACTATGAGAAAGATTATAAACTAATTCATGTTTATACAGTGAAATCAGATTCATGGAGTAGTAGTATTCAGCACACCTTGAAATTCTTATTTCGCAGCGGTGAAGGATATCGTAGTGTGTTTTTCAATGGACGTCTTCATTGGTTGGGCATCTATACTCACGAAACGTCCTCAGAAGTTATCTTATCTTTTGATATTAGTAAAGAGATTATGGTGAATATGCCATTACCTGAAAATATTATTCCCCCTAAAGATTACTACGTAGAAGTTTATAAAAATGTGGGAGTGTGGGGAGACTGCATTGGTATAGCTTGTATCTGGAATTCAGTTAGGATTGATGTGTGGGTAATGCAGGAGTATGGAGTGAAGGAGTCTTGGATCAGAAAATATACCATAACTCAACTGCCGTTGCCCTTGCAAGAAATTCCGTTTTGGAAGCCGCTGTGGTGCTTTAACAATGGTGAAATTCTTGTAGATACTGGCAAGCAAATACTTCTATATGAACCAAAACTGAAAGAGTTACATCGGTGGTGGTCCGTGATATTGGTATGGACCAAAGTTGAGAGATTTATGTGGAGAGCATAGTCTCACTTGGTTCTGGTACTTATATGGAGAAACCGATCACCATAAGCAATGTAGATATCAATCCTCCATTGCAATCTGTCGATCTTCCTAAGTCTCGACCAGAGCAGTTTGATCAAACTCAAAGTTCAATTCCTCCTGGGTTCGTTATTTTCAGTGACGAAAATGGTACCCCTCCAGTATTCCAATTCCAACCTACTCCTGCTAGAGGTGTTAATCAGCCTTTGTCTCGGAATAACACTTTTGAGGTTGGAGGAGGGAGTGTTAGCGGTAGTGGAGGCAGTGAGAGCAATGTGGTTGAAGAGGGAACTCCAGCAGATGATAAGAATGGTGCTGCAATACCTGAAGATGCTGTAATCCAAAATAGGGAATGGAAAGACCACAATGAATCCTGAACCACCACAGCGGCCTGCTGCTCCTAGCATGCAACCTCCACATCAATCTAGGGCATATCCTCCTCCCCGGCCACCTAGAGCTATCAGAGGACAGATAGCTGGAGAGCATCGCAGAAATAAGAGTGGACAAGCTTATCCCAGCAGCAGTGACTGGAGTTGCAGGTGAATCGTTACCAGCAAGATGCACATCATCTGGAAAAACTATAAGTTCTCTTTATATTTTGGATATTTTGGCAAACATTTTTTGGTATGATATATTATAGGGTCGCACCTTCTGTTTTACTTTTTGGTTCCTTCAATTGAGCCATTGCACAAGACATAGCAGTGCTCAAAAAAGAAATCCTAGTTTGTTTTTTGTGTGTGGCTTTTTTGGATATAACATTGGTTTCGTTTGATTGTATTTTGCTTGAATGTTTGTAATTGGGTTTGATGTTCCATAATGTGTAACTTAGTATCTTCATTTATGCCTGTGTGCTTTGTTCTTGTTTGAAATACTTCCAATGCCTGTGTGCTTTGTTCTTGTGTTGAAATTCTTCCAATTTCCATGTGTTAGAGGATGAATGTTAACTTTGTAATTGAGTTTGATGTTTGTGATGTCGATGGTTTCTATGTCAGATTGGGATTTGTTATGAGGTAAATAATTCTTTTAATTTCTGGTAACCAATTTAAAGAAACTCACGAGGCATGGCAAAAAAGCTTAAAGAAAAACCACTTCTAGTGTCATCGACACTGGAGACCACATTCCATGACACTGGTGAAACTGGTTGCCAGATTGGCCACAATCTCCATAGTCTAAAATTGTTTTATGTTATGTTGAATTGGTGTCTATTTTAGCTATTTCTCTTTTAGCATATGCCATGCCTCGTGAACCTACTACCTAGTTTCGACTCTGTCAATTTGAGTTATCTCGTTGTCTCATATCAGTGTCATGAATATGGATAAAGGAGTCATGACATTTCCCAAGGTTTGTGACTTAATATTGAGAAAACAAAACCAGCAGGGGAGAAAACACAAATTGTCACTCGTTAGTTAGGCGGTAGAGTTTAAATAGTAACTGTGTCCAAATCAGCTGCCACGCTGGATGGTCAGATCCTAAATTGATAAATATTAATTATTTCCGATCCCCCCTAGTATGTTTTGATATGCCCGATAAATCTCATTCTGTCGATTATTAGGTTTTACAAAAATTGGGTCGCCGATAAAATAATTCTCAGCCGAATCCCACCAACAATCGACAATTTCTCAGCCGATAATTATTTTTTTCATATTCTGAAGAACTGAAGAAGATATAAGGTATATGTTTGATTAGGGGTTTTGATCTATTTTCAGTTTATGTTTTAATTTCTACTTCAGGGTTTCAGAATATGAACTCTGAAGAACTAATTCATTTTGGAAGCTTCTTTGTAATAATACCGTTAATAGATCCAATTCTTTTTAGTTGAACAAATTCTGCTATCAAATTTTATGTCAATTTTCCATGAGATTTTTTTTTTTTTTTTTTTTTTTTTTTTTTTTTTTTTTTGAAATCCACAGTACCGATTGTAGGTTAAAGGTAATGGCTTCTGGGAAACCTCCACCCGAAGGGAATGAATCCACAATACTGATTTTTCCTTTATTTTCTTATGTTTAATCTTAATTAGAACATTTATATAGAACTCTTTCTTCATTTTTAATAATATGCCGTTGGTGGCAATCTCTTATTTTTTTTATATAGATATAATAATAATTTTATATGAAAAATTATTATAATCAAGGAAACATAACAAATATAAAAATAGATTATCAAAAAAATATAGTTGACTTTAGAGGATTTTTTTCCATTACGGCTTTCATTTCCTCTTTGAGCTTGCCCACCATCCAGTTCCTCCTGCAAATTCATAAATTTCTACACTATTATTCTTCATCACTCTTTAAAGGAGTGTGCATAAAATTGAACTCCCGCGGGATGTGTAGCACTTCCAAAGGTGCTATCCTGTAATTTGGAGCCTATCTGGCAACCAATTCTCTAGTGTCATTATTCTGGTCCCGAGAGTCATCAACCTTGAATGTCAGTTTAAAGAGTGTTAAGTGGTTTAATGGTGTAGCTGAAGTTCTTCTTTATGGAGTTTTGAAAAATTTAGGCCTTTATGATTTGCCTCCGCACTGCGGTCATGTCCTGGGTTCAAGTGTCATCGTCATTCGCCAACGTACCCATCACTACTACTGATGGTTCTGAATTTCTAAAAATAATAATAATTTAGGATTATGTTTTTGAAGAATGCAGATATGAGTACACCAAATACAGGAATCTGATGACCCGAGTCCCCAGAATCCGATAATTTACATCCGGTTCACCAGATTGAGAACATGAGGTCCATCTACGGGAATCTGATGACCCGAGTCCCCAGAATCCGATAATTTACATCCCTGGTTCACCAGAATGAGAACATGAGGTCTATCTATGGGAATCTGATGACCCGAGTTACCAGAATCTAATAATTTACATCCCCAGTTCACCAGAAGGAGAACTGATAAGGTCTATCTACGGGAGACTGATGACCCGAGTTACCAGAACATGATAATTTACATCCCCGGTTCACCAGATTGAGAACATGAGGTCCATCCACGGGAGACTGATGATCGAGTTCCCAGAATCTGATAAAATTTTTATATTTATCATCTAACCTAATATTAGTTGTAATTCATCATCTAACCTAATATATTTATCATTTTTATGAATTTATTATTATTATTTACTTTGGATATTTTTATATATTTTATTACTCTTTTTTATTGCTTAAGGGTATATTCATGGAAATATATAAATCAGGATTCGTACCAAGCTCTAGTTGGAAACCTAGGTAATATTTTCATTTTCACAGCCTTTATTTTGGTCATTCTCTTATCTCCAGTTTGTGGACGATTTGGCAACCAGTTTTACAGGGGTCATAACTTTAGGTACATGGTGTCATTGACACTTAAAGTTATTTTCATCGACGGTTGGGGACATTTTGTTGAAGATGGACGGTGGAAACACGAGTCTCAGCCCCTATAAATAGAAAAGTATATGCCTTCTTTCCCGATAACTCATCCCAATCCGATAGCTAGGGTTTACTATTTTTTTTTTCTACCTCTTGAGCCGATAATCGAAATTGTAAAGAGGGATTCTAATCGAAATTGCTGATTTGATTAATGGTGAAGCGAAAAACATCACATTCGTAAGTAGATTCGGATCTTTTTACTCTTGTACTTTGCTGGTATAATATAAAGTTGTTCGAGTGATTGAATGCTGTTTGAGTGATTGAATGATGTTTTTTTTTGCTAAGTCCATGAGTGATTGAATGATGGTTAGACTCTAATTGAAGTGATGAATTGCAGTGATGTTGGGTTGGTTGTTTATTTCTGGTTTTATGGTTGCATTTATTCTTGTTATCAGTTATAATTGGATGATAAAATGACTGATTTTGTGTTAAATACTGTTTTTCGGGTCTAATTGAATGATTACCCATGATTAAATGATTGAGTTTGTGTACTTATATGTTGGATCTATTAAAAAAAAAACTGTTGCTATTTTTTTTGTCTTCTACAACTTAGAATAAGTGAATCTTTTGACTTAATTTTGTAAAATGTCTGTTAGAATGGGAGGACCACTTTAATTTGATATTCTTGTCTGCAACACACTGGGGGACTTATGCTTTTGCATTAGATTTTTTTTATCAGGAAATTTGTCATTTGTTCTGCAACTTCCAAACGTGTACCTAGCATCCCACCTTAAACCCAACATCTGTTTCACATTTTGTTCCCCTGGTCCCCCACATTTTCGAAGAACATGAAATATTCTCATGCCCTATTTGATAACAAAAATTATTTGGAAACAACTGGAAGTGGTGTGCCCCTTTCATTTCAATAGAGATTTTTTTTGATTTTTTTTTGTCGTTCCTGTGGTAAAAAGGGTTCTGTTATTCACAGGGTCAGAACTGAGCCTTATGGTTACACAAGTGATTATGACAACGTTTCCCTTGCTGAATGGGTGAAGAAGAAAAAAGGTGAGGAAGAGAAAATAACGGTCATGGGATACATTGCAAGTGGTATAAGGTGTAAGACAAAAACCATTAGGGACAAAATCTTCGAGGAGTATGATGTTAACATCACTACAAAGGGTTTCACGATGGGGAGGTTCGACATGCTCCCATTTGATATCATACTAGATATATTGAGCAGGTTACCAACGGAATCCGTTTTAGAGTGTAAATTGGTATGTCGAAATTGGAGAAACGTTGTTCGTAATCCAACCTTCTCCCATAAGCAGTTGCAGAATTAAAAGCAGTATCATCTTGATTCTGGTAAGTTAAGTTTTCTTTTCTTTTCTAATCACCCATATTTTAAAGAATTTATCTATACTGAGTATGATGAGAGTTGCCATGCGACACCCTTTAACAAAGAAATAAAAATGGATTTAAATCTTCCATTTGAGAAATATTGGTTTGTTGGTGCATGTAATGGGCTTATTTGCTTCCAAGCTGGAACAAATGAGAATCCTGAAAAGGTTTTTATCTGTAATCCAATTACCAGAGAGTATGTCATCCTTCCAGAATTTGAAGATTTAAATGATTGGACTGGATTTGGTTACAATCCTTTCACCAACGAGTACAAAGTTGTTTGGGTGTATGCGTCTGAGAGAGACTCTGGTGATGGAATGGGAATCGTTCACGTGTACACTGTCGGTAAAGGGAATTGATGGAGAAATGTGGGAAATATGGACTTGCATTTGGAAAAAGGGATTGGCGTGTTTGCTAATGGAGCTCTTTATTGGCTGCACCGCTCAGAAAACGCTGTTGTTTTTGCTTTCGGTTTGACCAATGAAAGGTTTACCAAATTTGGATTACCAGAGAGAGCACCTCGTGATTTCTTTCTACTAGGGGCTTTTGATGACATTTTAAGGATCAATGATTATAATTATAATGGTATCCGTGAATGTGAAATTTGGTCACTGAAGAAGAATCATGGTAATAATGATTTGAGCTGGAGTAAAGAGTTTAGTGTTGTTGGTACTTGCATACCACGACCATTTGGGATTACTAAGAGCGGTAAGCTTCTGTATGGGATTAGCAAAATTTGTAGTTACGATCCAATATCTTCACCCGCCAAAAAATAAATTGGGTTTTGGTAAGCACATGATTTACGAAGTAGTCAATTACAAGAGGACTTTTATTTCGTTAAAAGTATTAGGGGAGAAGGATACATCAACAATGAGGTCTCAAGTCGAAGCGAGGGGATAGCAGCCGTTGCTAAACTGAAGAAGCTTTGAAGAAGGTAAGTGATCTGTAGGCAACCTTCAATGTATTTTCAAGCATTTATTTTGAGATCAGTTAGCAAAATGGAGGGTGTTGTAATGATCCAGGGTTGCTGTTGAAATCCCTGTCTCCAGTTTTTTAATAATGTTGTATGTTTTTATTTTTGATGTAGCCAAGTTTGATACTGGACCTAGTGGTCTTAATTTGTGTTTTCTCCCCTGTACATGCTTATGCTTTTGAAATATCGTCACAAACTTTCGGAAATGTCATGACTCGTTGATCCTGAAATCATGACACCGATATGAGTCAATGAGATAAGTCAAACTGACAGAGTCGAAAGTAGGTAGTAGGTTCACGAGGCATGGCATATGCTTAAAGAAAAACAGGAAAAATAGACACCAATTCAGCATAACATAAAACACTTTTAGACTATGGGGATTATCTACAACATGCATGGACAACCCAGTCAAACAAAATCAAAGAACTCTAAAAGAAGACAGATACTATCTTTAACACTTAGCAACAAGCGGAGGAAGAGATAAAATAATAATTCATACAAGATGGAGACGGGGCTGATCCATGAGAAAGAGTTCACGAGACTCGAACCCGCAAACTGTGTGGTTAAGTTCTTGACAAGCTATGAAGACACTTAACAGTACTTTCAATACGTCAATGTTGATACGGTAGTGTTTGTGAGGATCTTTAAGAAATCCCCTTGTAAGTCTGTCAGTTTGTGTAATTCCTTAAACCAAATATCTTTTCTCTTTTCTTTGAGATGTAAAATTTCATCTGCCCTTCCAACGAACGATGTATATTTTTATTTTAACTAATTTTGTTTGAATGTCCTTGACTAAGGTTTCCAACATCATGACACAACCATAAGTCAACGAGATAAGTCTTGTGCAAATGTGTTTTCTCCCCTGCATATGTACTTCTTTTTTAGCCACCCGCGGAATGGTTTTAGGTTTTCGTAGACCGTTAAGATTGTTTGGGTAAGACAATGTCAATTATAAACTTATGGAGTGTGTCAACCCGATAAGCTTGACCATAAGCATATGCGGGGGAGAAAACACATTTGCACAAGAAGGTGCGACCATTACCAAAACTTGACTGCATAAGCATATGCAGGGAGAAATCACATTTACACAAGATTGTATCCATTACCAAACTTGACTACATAATTGACTTATGATAGTGTCATGACATGAAATCCAAAGTCAATGACATTAAATAACAAAAATTTCCTGAGGAAACGAAAAATAATAATAACCCGAATCTAAGGTGCTATGAGGTAACTTAGAACCTATCTGTGATGGAGGATAACTTACAATATTACTAGAAATATACCCCAGATTCTCATTTAGATAACTTACGTTGCTGTTGAGTTGACTCGCCAACTAGATGAGGCGCAACTGAAGCACGACATGGAGCTCACTGACAGGATCCAGAAGGGTGTGAGGGACTTTATCAGTGTGCGGAAATTCCGAACCTAGTTTCTGCCTTTCGTAGTGCTGTGTCACTATTTTGCACCTCCTTTTGGGTTGTAGTTTGAAAACTTTATTCAATGTCATAAACATTGTTTCCAAACGTCATGACACCAATGAAACTGTTTGCGAGATAGTCTCCAAGTCTGATCTCCAGTTTGTGGAGAATGTGAAATCCTTGACATGGACCAT
Organism: Papaver atlanticum; assembly: GCA_023531105.1. Taxonomy (NCBI): domain Eukaryota; kingdom Viridiplantae; phylum Streptophyta; class Magnoliopsida; order Ranunculales; family Papaveraceae; genus Papaver; species Papaver atlanticum. The sequence goes on from JAJJMB010015994.1 coordinate 17,716, forward strand.
GGCATGACTGAGGTCTTAACCAGGGTCCGAGTCTCATCTCCAGTTTGTGGCCAATCTGGCAACCAGTTTCATAAATGTCATGACTTCTGGTATATGGTGTCATTGACACAGAAAGGTATATTCATCGACGGTTTGGGACATTTTGTTGAAGATGGACGGTGGAAAAACAAGTCTCAACCCCTATAAATAGAAAAGGATGCATTTTTTCCGATAACTCATCTCTAGCCGATACCTAGGGTTTACTGTTTTTTTTCCCGCGTAATCTTTTCTTTCCCTCCAATTTCTCCCTCTGGTATTTTGTGGTTAGTACATTAACCACGTGTTGTCCTTTTCTAATGTCTTAATCAACGGTCGACATAGGTTTAGTCAAGATAAACGGTGTATAACGCGAGTATCAAATCTTATAAGTAGAAAACTCACATTTTGCCGATAAATCTCAACTACCCGATACTTAGGGTTTCCTTTTTTTTTTCCTTCACCCTTCAGCCGATAGTTCACTCTACCCGATAATTACGATTACAATTTTTCTTCTTCCATCAGCCGATAATAGAATTAAATTCGCCATCCTATGATTCGTTTATAACCCCCTGTTATGGAGAAACCTATTGGTGTGACACTGTAAGTTTTTTCGAATTTAATTTTTGTGTTAAAACCTGAATGCTATTTGCTGCTGACTTTACACAAATGAGGTTGTGTTTTGGAGTCTTGGACATGTGAATCAGTTATTTTTATTGTGGCCGCTCCAATTTACTAATTTACCATGTACTTTTTTCTTGTTAATCGAAAGAAAACAACCTGATGGTATTTTTATGCACATGAAACCACATGAAGGTTGTCTATTTGGTTGGATTAGTAAGGGTTGCTTCAAAATTTAGGTATTTGGCTTGTAACTGAGAGATAGGTATTTGGCTTGTAACTGAGAGAGTGATGGTCAGATTTTTATTCTGATGTTTACTATCTAATCAGCTGGTAGTAGTAGGGTCAATTGATTGAGGACCACTTTTCTTTATTGATTTAAGTTTGTGTTGTTTGTGTGGGTAAACAGAATGTTTTACTTTTATTTTTCTTACCATTTTTGGCTGATTGAAGACCACTTTTGTCGATGGAACTTTCAATTCAAGATTTAGTTTTGTTGTTTGTGGGGTTAAACAGATTGTCTTATTGTTACCAGGGATTTCGTCCCCGAACAGAGTGGGAATGTTTTCGATATGGACCATCACTACAATAGAATCCCATTTAGTACCTCGACAAGTGTAATACCTGGGGGAGATGATGAGTACCCTGATCCACATGATATGTTTGACAGTCCCAACTCAAGTGAATGTCTTGACATTACGGACGAAGATGACGATGACTGGATAACGGAGAATCGGAAGGTGAGGGTGGCTGATTGGGACCACTGTAATCCGGAAGATTCTTACCGTTGCAGTTACAGTAGTTCCGAAGAGTCAGTGTTTCCTAGTGATGCTGAAGAGGAGGGCGAAATCCCAGTGCTCCCGCGCAGAAAACTAAGCTTCAGGAATGAAGATATAGCTTCAACTTCCAACGTGCAGTCCGGTGATGCATGGGTTGCATCTACTATATTTCAGTACATGAAAGAGAGACCCAGCACTAGGGCCTTAACGATTAAAAAGAAACTCTTCAGGATGAAGGGGTCCAAATATCCATCAAGAGAGCACGTCGTGCAAGGCATATGTGCCTCGATGATATATTTGGCTCAGGCTCTTATGAAAGAAGTTTCAGGTAACTCTCATGCCCTGTAAGGTTCAGTTTATTAATTACAATTAGTTCTCATTTCCAACATGAATGGCGGTGTCTTATTTTGAAGCACCTTTTTGATAGTCAGTTTCGATGATGGTAGGGATATGTATGTTGTTAATATGATTCCTTTAAATTTGTAATTGTCTGAACTCAGGGAAATACCTGACCTATGCTACCGGATTAGGGCTCAAAACCTGGGAAGTATTGCATGTTGGAAAATTAACAGAAAGACCAAGGAGTTTGAAGGCCTTTGCATTGCGTACAAGGCATCCATTGACGGGTTCAAGGACGGGTGCAGACCTTTGATAGCATTGGATGGTTTTCCCCTTAAGACCAAGTTTAGGGGTGCAAACTTGACTGCGTGTTCAGTAGATGGGGAGAATGCCATGTTTCCTGTTGCAATTTACATATGCAGGACATAAAGCATGGAGACGCTTCATTACGATTATCGCAGCGTCTTTGAAGGAATTCAGCAAGCCAATTACCTGTTTTTTCTGATCATGAGAACGGTGAGACATTGGTTTCTTATATGTATTCAATACTACTGCGCAAGAATGTTTTGGGTGTCCTTAATGATGTTGAATGTTGTCCTTACAGGCGTGAATGTTGCCGTTGCTGAAAAGTTTAAAGATGTGGTGCATCATCAAAGGAGATGTTTCAGGAAAATATATAAGGGAGAGATTTTGAGTTGTATTGTTAACAAAAGTTGGGATATGCAGTTTTCCCTAGAGTCACTGGCATGGAAACCACCCGCGGCTTACAATTTCGAATCCTTTAAACGGGCGATGGCAGAGTTGGGACGTACTTCTGTGTTGGCTAGGCTTGAGTTGGAATGCCATCCAACCGAAAGTTGGGCCAGATACGCATTCGATCAATCAGCCAGATGTCCCCACATATTTAACATCTTTAGTCAGTCATTTCAAGACTGGATTGTGGGGTTAAAATGCATGCCGATTGTGACTTGGGTGACCGAGTACACAAAACAGCTTGGTGACATGTTTTTTCACCGGAGATGGCTTGGCTGCGAAGAGAAAATGCAAGAGAATGGTATAGTCCCACATGCAGCAAGATGGGTTGAAATTTATCTGAATTGGGTTACCGATTGTCATGTACTTCCGGGTGATGTTGCGGAACATTGGTCAGTAACCCACGGCACCGAAACTGTCAATCTGAGCCAATGGCATTGCAGTTGTGGGGAGTGGGCAGCAACTGGTATACCTTGTGTACATGTGTTGGCTGTTGTTGTGCATGAAGGACGCGACGATCACAATAAGTATGACATCTTGAAACTTGCCATGCTAAAATTGTCTTTCTTTATAGGCTAAAAGTAGTAACACTGATTTCATTCATAGGGTTGTTGATGACTACTTCACGGTTGGGAAATACTGAGATGCATATGCTGGTGCTATTCCGTGTGTGCCTGAAATCAACTGGAAGCACGTGAGGGGGCCGAAAGCCATAGTAAAACCACCACCTATGTTACCTGGCTATGAGGACTAATCGCTGACATGGAAGGGCAATGATCAGTTATACTTTAAATGAAAGGTCCTGAGTACTCCTATTTAGATATTGCTTGGTTCTGAGAATATGTTGTATGTTCTACTATGTATCTTGCTCTGTTACTGCTAAACATTTACCTTTCCTGGGATCTTTTCTGGCACTTACTCTTAGAACAAGTATATCATGTTCTTATCTTGTTCGATGAGTAAGTGTCATTTGATGATTTTTTGGATACTGCTAGTTGATGATGTAAACATGTTGTCTTTTATGTATGCTTAAAAACTTAATAGTATGTGAATGCTTATGAAGTTATGTTAAGCAACTGTGGTTTGCAAGTTGTATTGACTATTTGGGAATGTTTGTGAAGGATATGCCATGTACTGTACCTATGTTCTCTGTTGAGAGTTAATGTTAACTTTGTAATTGAGTTTCTGAAATTTCCATGTGTTAAGAGGATGAATGTTAACTTTGTAATTGCGTTTGAAGTTTGTGATGTTGAGGGTTTCTATGTCAGTTTGGGATTTGTTACGAGGTAAATAATGGTTTTAATTGCTAGTAAAGTAGTTCATGATTGTGGTTGGCTATTTGTTGTTGTTTACTAGGTTTGTCTATGAGTTGAACCCAAAGTCAGCTACATGATGGTTGGTGTATTTGAGTTGCAAAAGATGCATAGGAAATTCCAGAGTTGTAATAGTGAATTGCGGTTGTAGATAATACCAGAGAGGAGATAAAGTTTAGGTGGAATGGATGATTTGGAATAGCAGAATTTAGTAGTAGAGATGTTTCAGGTATGATGGTGAAAGATTGTGTTTTGGCCCGTGCAATGGCTCGGGCCTTGAGCCATTCAGTCAGTCAGACCCTGACTGGTTGTATGACTCTATATTCTGAATCAGTTTAATCCAGACCTTGACTCAGTTGAACCGGAATAACAGAATTTAGTTGTAGAGATGTTTCAGGTATGACGGTGAAAGATTGTGTTCTGGCCTGTGCAATTGCTCAAAATTCTTGTGCAAAACTGTGGTGTCTTTTATTTCGGCACAAATTTCGTTGAATGTCCTTGACTCTGGATTCCAGAATTTTGACACTGCCATAAGCCGATTATGTAGTCAAGTTTGGTAGTGGCCCCAAAAATTTCAGTTTCAGTTTTCGAAACATTATAAAAAAACATTATAAAAACATAATGTATGGTTTGGATACATGCACCCATTCGTTTGTTGATTGGGTATTATGTATTCGTACCCCCTCGTCAACTGTGCACCCATTCGTTTATTGTAAAGTAAACAATGTATGGTTTGGACTTTGGATACATGCCTGAATTTGTTTAAATGATTTGAAGAGGCTTGGAGTTAAAATTTAAATGAACCATTCATAACAATAATAAACAATAGTTTCTTGTTTTAGACTAAGAAGAAAGCAGGAATATAAAACGAAAAACTTAAAAAATATAGTCAATTATCATAAGCATCATCCAAAGAAGCAAATTCGGGCAACGAATAAGGTTCTGGTCCAGAAGAGGTGGTAGCATCAACAACTTACTTCTTATCTGAAAAATAAAAATAAATAATGAATTAAACGCGCTTATAGAAGTGATAAAAGAATGATTAAACTAAGCGGCTGTAACCCGAAACTAAAATTATTGATAAATTGAAAAAATTTCATCGTCTACTTACTGTAAAGGGGGCACTCATGCCTTTAAATTTGACCAACTCCCGAGCATAGCATTATTACCATACTCCCAATTGCTAGAGAAAATTGTAGGATGCTTGTCATTAAACTGAGTGCCGTCAATCTCCAGGAACATAATAGGATTGTCATGCTAAAATTTGAGAGACTGATCGGGACTTCTACAAAAGATGTTCTGTAAAGAAGAACCAAGAAAATATTTAATATTGTATCAACATCACTACTGTATTTAAATAATATAAGAAAATATTTTTTTTTTCCATTTTTGAATATGAGAAAAAACAAAATATTATCTGATAATGGGACTGTAATTTATTTATTTTTTGACGGGAAGAGAGGTAATCCTCTCAATTTTATTAATACTAAAAGATTGTATACATCATGTTCACATACATCATTGAAAAACATAATAAAATACATATTTTTTTGTATCACAATAATAAGCAAATCGTAATACAAACGTATTAAATACATGAATTTCAAAAAGGAAATTGATGATACTTGAGGGATGGCCTTTGAATTAGAATTCCACCATTTTGATTTGAAGAATTTATCTTCTTCTTCATTAAGATGTTGTCCCAAAAGGGAGTAATAAGCACAAAACATTATTATCACAATCAAATCCGGTAACCATTGATCTTCATGAAATTGCAGATATACGTCAAGCCGGAAGAAATTGTCCTTGATGAATTTGAAACAATTGTTGTAACAATCGCTAGAAACGCCTATAAGGCTATGAAAAACCTCCAATGGATTTAAGAGAACCATTAGAGAGATAATGAAATTGAAACTGGGAAATCCCATAGATCGCATACAATGGCGATGTTTTTATTTAATTAAAATACTAACAATATATTTACGTATTGTATCCAAAATCTATTTGGAAAATTTGAATAATTCAGATATTATTCAATATATTTGGATTACAATATTAGAGAATCAAAGATTTAGGAAGATTTGTTTCAAAGAGTTTTTTGGAAAAAACGGTTATGGAGAGAGGGGAGAAAGAAAAAAAATAGAGAAAATGGGACTGTAATTGGAAGGCAGTAGATGTCTCTTTTACTACGCCAGATCCAATATAAATATAATAATGATCCTATGCTTTGCCTTGCTCAGTTTCTTGGTGCGTCTCGTATGGGATTGTGCCACCCACACTTATCAACTATGCCCCTTCCTTTCCACTCGTGTAGCTGACACGGAGGGGAGGAAACGCTTCGCATTCCTCAACCGCTGCTATGCCGTTTCATTTGCTTCCACGTTCTCTACTAATTCTCCTTTATTACCCTTCCTTGTTCTTCTCTCTGATTCAAAACCCAACATTCTCTGCAACTCCATTACTTCTTCATTCTTATTCTTTCGGACTTTTGTTCTTTGCTGCTATTCTCATCTCTTTGTCATCTTTTTTCCGTCGCTATCGTCAGCTCTGTTTCTCACCGTTTTCATAATCATAAACATCATCATCATCATTATCATCGTCATACTCCCACTCCTTAATTATCTTCAATGGCTTCACCATCTCCATCCAATATTGATCAGGTATGATTTCGATCGCTTCGGGTCTCTTCTAGTTCTTTTGCGTCGGGTGGCGAAGTTTTTTAGACAATTCATTTTTT